>PVKS010000925.1:0-161909 GCA_004027875.1 Aplodontia rufa
TCTCTTTCACTGTCCCTCTCTCTTTAAAAAGAAGAAAGAAAAGAAAGAAAGAAACAAAGAAACAAAGAAAGAAAGAAAAAGAAAGAAAGAAAGAAAGAAATAATCAAGGGGGCTGGAGTGGTGGCTCAGTGGTTAAGGTGCTTGCCTGGCATGTACAAGGTTGTGGGTTCAAACCCCAGCACCACATATGCAACAAAGTGTTGGAGCAACAAAAGCCACATGAAAAATTAAATAAAAGTTAATTCTTTCTTTCTCTCTCTCACTGTCCCACTTTTTCTAAAACAAACAAAAAATAGAAATAATTGAGTTAATTCTAAAGTTTTCTTAGTCTATTTCCAAGAAGTACTTAAAACCATACATGTTGTAGTTGATTTTTAGCACTGACTTATAAATTCATAAACTATGACAATGCTGCTTTCAGCAGTTTCTCATTTTTTGTTGTAATTTTGCAATATTTTAGAGTTTTATGGGGATCCTCAGATCAATGATCAAAAAATGCAAAACACAAAGTAGGCTTTATAATTATTCCAAACTCCGTAAACATTGCTTGGTAACATCGATATAAATATTATCATTTTTTTTTTTGCGAATTTGATTTTGGAGAATGGAGTTATTTAGTTTGCAGCCCCTCATCCGTCTCTGGAGAGTTGATGTGATCTGAGTGTCAGCTGCAATTTCCTCCAGAGGTGCCGTCCCTGGTGTAAATCCTCACCATTGCCGCAGCAGCTGTAATTAAAATGGCCACACTCCCCACAAGTCCGCCTCAGCGTCTCTGGAGAGCCCCGGCAGCGTATGTGCTTCCATTTTCCGCTTTCTCTCCCTCTTCTGGCTCCCTGGTGTCTGTCCTCTTTCCCTCATTCCTTTGACCTAGAAGCAAGACAACCTTTCTTTCCCGCTCAACTTTCCCCAAACATCATGATCCTCACTGTCACTGCCGTAAGCAGTGGACATTTTATGGTAACTTGTGGTCAGGGGAAGGTTGCTTCAGATCCTAGCGGGACAGTGAGTGTCACACAACCGTGTTCTTTTGAAGGACTCAGCCTCTGTTAGCATAGCCGTTTCTCCTGGAGTAACCTTTTCTCCAGCTCCCATCTGGACAAGATGTGAGTCAAGCTCTGCTCCCCGCACGGGTCCCCTTCATCACGTTCTTTCGCTCCAACCACAGCCCTCAATCATATTTCTCCCTGCCGAGTGGTTCTCACATCCCTTGCTTCCCTGACCAGTTCACTGAAGGCCTCTCTAAGGGATAATTTCATTTGTCAATCTAACCAGGCCGTGTGATGCCCCCTAGTTAATCAAGCAGTTTTGGGTGTGTTTCTGTGAGGTTTTCATGAATGAGATTGAGACTTAAACCAGTAGAGTTTAATGTTAAGTTAAATTAACCTTGCAATTAACGTAGTAAAGTAGATTTCCCTGCATAATGTAGGTGAGGTTCCTCTAATCAGTTGAAGGTCTGAACAGAAGAACAATACTGACCTCCCCTGGGTAAGAGAGATTTTTTTTCTTTGTTTTTTGGACTTGTCATGAGCTCAATGCATTAGTTCCTCCTCCCCCGATTCAAACATTGAAGTCCTACCCCTAGCATGATGGCATCAGGAGCAGGGATATGGGGGAGAGAATTAGGATATGAAGGAAAGCCCTCACGAATGGGATTCAAGTCCTTATGAGTCCCCAGAGATCTTGCTCCCTCTTCTCCACCACATGTGGACACAGTGAGAAGAATGCTACCTAGGTGTGAGCAATCAAGCCCTCGCAGACGCTAAATGCACTAGCATCTTCTCTGGGACTTCCCAGCCTCTGGAAGTGTTAGAAGTAAGTTTGTTATTTATTCCATCCAGACTCTGCAATTTGCTGTATCTCCCAAGCTAACTGAGCCAGACTTCCTCAGCACTGTGGCTCTCTGTGGGTCTCTTGCACCGCTAGCCCACACTACTGACTTGAGATTTTCCAGCCTTCCCAAACCTGCGGGCCCATTCCTTGTTCTCACAATCTCTCTTCCTCTCACTGGTTCTGTTTCTGTGGAGAACCCTGACATGTGTGGTCCTGCCCTGGCAAAGTGTCCTATGGCCCACCTTGCTATTGTGCTACGCAGGGGCCATCAGGTATGGGCTTTTAAGTTTGCAGACATTAGCTATCATGGGTCTTAAGTGTACCTTCTCATCAATCTCTATAAGGAAAGGAAGTCACCTAGCAATATTAATTGTGCCAACTCCCCTATCATCCTTCCTGCTCCTGCCCAAGTCAGGAAAGCTTCTCATCAGAGTTAGCACAGAGCTGTTACTTGTTATTTCTACTTTAAACATCTGTTTCTCATGATTACTTCTACACTTACTGAGGTGTCTTCTTGAAAGATGCCCCATCTAATCCAGCAGTTAGGACTTCACATATCTAATGAAAACTTGAAACATTTGCTCTTGAACGACCCAAATGCAGCGGCATGTTCCACAATTCTCAGGATATTGGAATCGAGAGAAAAATCAATGAGATGATCAGGTTGTATCACTAAGGAGACAAAGGCACCCCTGGGCCATAAGTGATCCGTCACAGTAAATACTTGTGCATTATCTCTTTCTAATATGGTGATGTAGAGCCATCTAGAGAGCATAGACATGGGTGTTGTTAATATATTTTTGGGAGAGAACTCATCTGCTACAACGGTTAGCAGTGCTTTAAAGTGGACTTTATCAACCTCAGTGTCACTGAGCTTCTGGATTGGGTCATTTTTGTTGTGAGAAGGAGAGGAAGCATGGGAGGAAGAAATGAAGGAAAGAAAGGACCAAAAGGAGACACAGATAGAATTCATTGGCCAGCCATCTGCGAACATCCTTTAATTTAAACTTGCATTGAACTTAAAAGCTGAAATTAACTTTTTCCAGAATTGGATAATTACAACTGAAATGCTCTCACTAAAATGGTCACCATTCCTTTAGAAAGTGAGTTTTCAAAATCTCATCTGTGTATTTTTCCCACCTGCAGGAGTAAGGCAGCTACTGGAAGAATCACAAAGATTGTTTGTTATTTGAAAAGGCATTCTGGGTCCACTTTCCTGCAGAGAACTGTGTGAGTTTGTGACTAATTTTTTGGCTACTCAAGAAAAAGTCACTCCCTCAAATAACTTATGATAAAGCCCTTAACAGTCTTCACAGGGAATTCAAATGATGTTTTTTGAGAAGTTGAAGGTGACTTAACTTATTTTTTCTCCTACTTTACATAGATTTGTTTTTCCCATTTACCTCCTGTCAATAATGCATCATATGTTTCCTTTATATTTTAAATCTCTGAGCATTCACTTGGCAATTTTGTTTTAAAGATCAAAATACCAAGTCAAGTCTGCATTTTATGTAACTGTAGGCAAGACTGTGTGCTGACTTGTGTACTCAAAAGCTTTCCCTAAGATCTGGGAGGTCACACAAAGAGGCAAAGGTGGGAAGATGAGAGGGTCACAGGTGGGGTGTGGATCTTAAATGGTAACAGCTGATTAGCACATGGTGGACTCTGGTGGTAGGTGGGCCTGGTGGGGCATGATCATTGCTCAAATCTCTGTTTCTGTGCTATGAAATTCTGAACAGGCTAGATTTTACTGAGATTTGAGCATGACTTATACATTGAAATCACCTTTTTCAACTGATTCCTAATTTCCAATCCACTGTAGTTAAAAGTTATCACCCCAGGAATTGCAGCAGTGGCTCAGCAGTTACAGTGCTCAAGTCCTGGCATGTGCAAGGACATGGGTTCAAATTCCAGCACCACGTATACAGCAAAGTGTTGGAGCAGTGAAAACTATGTGAAAAACTAAATCAAATTGGTTCTCTCTTCCTCTCTCTCTCACTATCCCTGTCTTTAAAAAAAAGTTACATCCCAATTAATTTGTGATTATATATATATATATATATATGTATATGTAAACATGTTATATATATATATGTATTAAGTAAGGTTTTCAACTTTGGGGCTCAGTTAATACTAGTGTCACCAACTGCAAAGGAAAACACCCTTTCTCCATCGTTGGAGAATTCTGAAGTGCGAACCTACTTATAATGCACATTTAGAGCCCAGATAAGTGTCTGAAGTTTTGCATTTTCCTTTCTCATTTTGATTAGCCCGACAGAAGTCAAGATATTCCTTAGTTGCTGCTTCGCAGCTCCGGCTTCTTGCCGCCTCTTCAGCATTCGCTACATAATGAGGGATAATCATAGGCCAATTTTTCCCAGCTCGTACTTTTTCTGAAAATGCCCTTTTGCTGTCCCTCTTCAAATGAAAGACTGGGTCCTTTCTTCCTTATTTGCCTTTCTTTTCTTTCTAGTCGAGGAGGTTTGTCTTGTCTTTGCTCCCTCACAGCAGTGAGTTTCTCTCTTATTGTTATCTCAAAGTTAATTTTTCTTATCCTTTGTCCCCAAAATGAATAATTCTCCCCTCAGGCCCCCAAGAAAGTGGATTTGTACTGTTCTTTCTGTAGTGCACTTCCTATAGTGTAGGCTTCTTGAAATTAAATTCATCTTTTCTGCTTTTTTACTCTCAGGTAATATTTCTTCGCTTCCCTTCTCCTATCCCCGCCCAAATCGATGACTTTCAAACAGTGGAGTATTTTATTTTTTCTTGTTAGCTTTTCTGATAACTTGAAAAAGGAACATCAGAACTTAAAGAGACAGCCGTGATGTTTGCCAGGGCTTCCAGGAATTTGGGCAAATGGTTAATTCTCTAACTATTAATGGCATATTTTTTCTTTCTTCCAAACTCTCCAAAATTTATAATTTTAAAATACGGATGGTTGCACATTTAATAAACACAATATTTTTTCTTAAAAGTAAGTACGGTCCCCTTTTCTCTGTAATTCCTAGACTTACAAGTGATTACCAATAGGCTTGTAGTAGCTGACTCGGTGTAAGCACATTCCTTATGGCTCCCGGGCACACTGTAGCTTGATTTCTAAATTTTCTGGTTTGTATGATGACTGGTAAGGGCAACTGCTCTTCCTGGCCCTCTTACAACTTCTCACACACAGGTATTTATTCCTTCATCAAATTGTCATTGAGGATCTATGCTGTGCGAGACCCTGGACTAGGGTTGGGTAGGTGACTAATTATAGAGCTCTGGCCCGCCTCTGTGGGATTTTAAGTTAGGGGTTGTTCTTGAAATTCACTAGCCAATCAATGTTGCAAGCAACTGGATGTACCCTGGTTTCCCATTGCAGAGAGACACATGCCTTTTACATTTTATAGCTATCTATTTTCTTCGTTTTGCACAAATAACTATTGCTGTCACTCACTGAGAGGTCCCCACGTGCCAGGGTCTTGAAGTCCTTTAACTGCATTATTTTATCTCACCCCAGAGGACCTCTGATAAGAGTGACCATTTGTGTACATGCTACACATGTGGAAACTGAATCCCAGAAAGCTAAGTGTCATTGTGCAAGCAAACCAGGGAATCCAAGCCAAATCAGGTGATCTGATCTCCTTGAGCCGAATTGATTCGCTATGCTTTTTCCCTTTATTGCCAAAGGGTCACTTCCTGTTTCTAATGGAGATTTTCCACTCCAATCAGTGCAAACATTTTTCCCCTAAACCACTAATGTACACTTTAGATAACTGCTTACTGAATGATCATTTATTTATGCTTTATTCACTTAAGAGCTTGGGAGCCCGTTTGTAGACACAGATTGTCCAGAGAGATGCTCCGCAAATATTTATTAAACAAATGAGAGAAAAGCTAATGATTGAGCGACATTTTCTACTTTAGAAGAACCTCACAATCCAAATCCACCCAATGAAATCTATCCAATGAAAAGACAAAATAATGTGTCATTAGAGGGATAAACACAGCGGATTAAGAAGAAGGGACTCAGTCCGGATGTCAGGCTCAGAGCTTAGGGAGAAGACCCCCAAGTTTGGAAAAGTAAATCGAGTTCCCAAGTTCAAGTTTATAATGGATCTGAGCAAGTGCAGAGGGCTATGTGCCGAGAACATCATGGGTGAATCCAGAGTTGCTCACCTTTGGCACTGGTGACATTTGGGGCCGAGCTGTTCTCCCTTGAGGGGAGTTGTCCTGAGTGCTGCAGGATGTGGGCATCAGTTCGGGCCTCTCCACTGGGTTCTAGCAGAACTCTCACCCCTAAGCAGTGCCAATCAAAAATGTCTTCACACATCGCAGAACACCCTAAAATCACTGGCCTGGTAGTGGAACGAGTGTTCAATATAGCATTGGAGATAAGGACAAGTGACACACTTGAACTAAGACTGAAGGATACCATGATCACAAAGAAACTTGAATCAATTGGAAAAAAGAGGTTTTGCTAAAGGAACCAAATAATTTTACTATTGGCTTTGACTCCTCAGTACTGATTTTTATAGAAGAGCAATTGTGGTCATTGTTTCAAGAGGAATGGCCCTTGAACAGTTTCAGAGTCTAGATCAAGGTCATTCTTCTTATCCTCTTCTTGGGCACTATCATCTAGTAGATGTGTGTATTAACTTGGAAGTGTCAGACAACAATGCCAGGGATAAAAACAGACTGAGAAAGCTGCTACCTGAAGCACCTGTGGCCATCAAACTTGCCTGCCACTCATCAGATAGGGAATTGGAACAGGAACCTTTTCTAGTACTGAGAATGCAACTCTTCAGTGCCTGCGTTGGGCTGTTCCTATGCTCACATCAGCTGAATGAGTCCAATTCAGCTCTTTCTCTAAGAGCCTACTATGTGAAGACCCTGGGTGAGACAAGGTAAAACACTGTGACCTGGAGAAACAGCATTGCTCAAGCACATGGTTGAGGTCCCCACATTGGTGTTTCTATGTCACTACTTTTCAGCCCTTGGTGTTAATGACAGTCTCACTTCTGTAGGGATGGTTCCCTTATCTGTGAATGGAGACACTGGCAACACCATCCTAGGGCTGTTGCTATAGTTTGGATCTTAAGTGTCCTCCAAAGGTCCACGTGGTAAAGGCTTGGAATCAGTGGGAGGCGGTAAAACTATAGGAGGTGGCACCCAGTGGGAATTCTTTAGAGCACAGAGGATGTTCCCTGCAGGGAATTGTTAGATTGCTGTCTTTTCCTCTCTTTCTTTGTCTCTCTCTGTTTTTATTGTTTATTTTCTTGCTTTCTTCCACAAACGGATGGTTTACTCCACTTCCTGCTCTCACCATAATGTGCCACCGCAGACCCAAAGCAATGAGGCCAGCTGATCATGGACTGAAGCTGCAAGCCAAGCCAAACCTTTTTCTTCACAAGTTTATTATCTCAGGTATTTGTTACAGTAACAGAGAGCTGGCTGATGCAGTTGTTAACACTGGGAGACTGGGTCAGCACAGGCTGCTGCCCTTGCATCTTTTACTCCTCTGGTGGCTTTAGAGGTGAGTACTGGGACCTGTGGATGAGTAGGTGGGTACCACCCAGACCCTCTTGATCAAAGTAGAATTCAAGAAATCCCCTTAACAATGCAGGGTGGAGGGATGATGTCTTAGTAGGGAGGTGATCCCCAGGAATACAGGCAGGAGAGTACAGGAGGGTGAGGTGGGGGAAGCCACTAAGACAGCCAGCTTGGAACTTTGGGAGGCAGAAAAGAACAATCATGTTTGAGTTATTCCACTGCAGAGATGAGTTAGTTGGAGTATTTATATAACTACTTCTCTCAGATTTTGGCTGAGGATTTTTACCAATGTGTGAGGATTATCTGGTGTTCCATTCTGTGAACAGAGTAAACAGAGTTTCCACGTTTAAAAAGTAATACAGGATGCCCATTTAAATTTTAAATTCAGATAAACAAGTATTTTTTTGTTGTCTCAGACACGGTCCACTGTATTTGGGACCTACTTGACTACAAAATTACTTATTGCCATTCAACTTTACTATGGCTTCCTTGTATTTTATCTGGAAGCTATGATTGAACTCTTACTGGTACAGTTCTTAAAGATAGCCATTTTCCAGTACTTGAAACTCAACCTTGCATGCCCCCAAAGGGTAAGGCCCCAGGGCAGACAGGGAAGCCACACTCACGCATGGCACTAGACACGCACCAGTAACAGAACAGCATCTGTTATATCCTTAACTGGCTGCTACGGTTTGGGTATAAGGAGTCCTTCAAAAGCGCTGGTGTGAGACAATGCAAGGGAGTTTAAAGGTGAAAGGATTGGGTTACGGGAGCTCTGACCTAATCCACACATCAAGCCACTTGAATGGATTAACTGGGTGGTGGCTGTGGGCAGGTAGAGGGTGGCTGCAGGAGGTGGGTCAGAGGGGATGTGCCTTTGGGGTATATGTTTTGTCCTTTCTACTTCCTGTTGCCTGGCCCTGAGCTGCTTTCATCGACATGCCTTTCCACCTTGAGGCGCTCCCCCCTTTTGGGTCTAGAGCAGTGGAGTTAGCTGTCAATGGACTGAAACCTCTGAAACACTCCATTGTTAAGGGGGCTTTTCGTCCTATATAGTGTTCTTATCAGATCTTTTGGTGACCTAACTGAAATACTGGTTCTAACTAACTTGGACCACCCTGGCTTGAGGAAGCATATGTGACATAAGACAGGACAGTCAGACTGAGGTTTCTCCCTGGAGACAGAGAGAACGATGTGTTCTCTTTCAATGACAGTCTCTACATCAGAACGATTTTCAGTGTGACTCTAGCTGTCCTGCCCTTGCAGGAGGTCTCAGGCAGTGGGAGCATCTTAGAACTCTGCCCACTGGAGCATCTTGGGAAGATGCTGAAGAGGGTAAGTGTCCGGGTGATAGAAACTAAGCAATGCTCATCAGAGGACACACGTTCCCTTGCAGAACTGCGTTGTAGTAAGGATAGGATTTGCAGCCTCTCTGGGTACTAGCTGGAGCACTCTCTTGGTGCAGAGTTACTACTTTATTGGCTTGAGGAACTAGGCAATCCCAGAAGGTATGCAAACCATTCTGTGTTAAAGCAGGGATTGGAGCCCGGGCACGGGGAGATCAGGCTCATTAAATGCTCAATGTTAAAAGTAATAAGGAGGCAGAGAAAATCGAGACAGAAAAGGGAGGCCTGTGATCAACACCAGCTCCCTCCAGTTTTCCAGGGACCCCATGAGTGACACATAGATACATGTAGCAATGAAGGCCTGTCACACTGTGTCAAAGGAAATGTCATCTGCAGCTCAACACAGAAGTTTTAGAGCTGAGGCAGACACACATGGGATGCAGTATACATACCGAGGTTGGCATTAAATCAAAGCGCATTAGAGGAAACTGTGCAAGAGAGGCTGATCAGAGCACTGTCATTTTCTCTGGGTTCCCAACCAGGAACATTACGGCCGATATTCATATTAGCTGTGTGGAAAATTCATCTGTTGATCTTAAAGCAACTACCAAGCTGTCTTTGGTACATGACAGCTGGAAGAAATTTCTTTCTCAAATTAGTGTTTCAAATGCAGGCCCTCACCTGAGGGTTAAAGAGGGAGGAAGGGTGATAGAGATGGAGATGCGCAGTTGTGTGATATGAGAGATGCGGAAAATTAAATAAACCACAAGTGGCTCATAGAGACATCTCTGCAGGTTTTAGATAAGTCACCTGTCGGGAGTCATTTTCTTGTAGGACAGTTCTCACCTATTGGTGATGATGGGTTCACATTGGATCCAGAACCGTGTTCCCAAACTTGATTTTCACCTTTATTTCTTAAAAACAAGCACATGAGCTTAGCTCAAATAAAGATAGAGGTCGTCCACCATGGTGGCACCTGACACTCAAGTTTGTTTTGCCAGTGCTTCCGTTAGATTCATCCTTGCCAATTTACCCTTGTGAACCAGCTCCGTGGGAAAGAGCAACATGGAGACTTCGGGTGGGCACAGTCGGGGCAGGTTTGAGGGTCATCATGAAGTTCCTATGACCACTAGAACTTCACAAGGCACAAGGCAAGGTGTTCCCTGCTTGCCCAGTAAACAACAGGCTTTGACTCTTGCAGACAGTAATTCCAAATCTTTGTGGTTTTAACAGACAAGCGTTATCAAGTTGCATTATCTTTTTTTAACTCTCAATTTTGTTCTTTACCTCTTACTTTTTTTCCTTTGAAGCAGAAAGCTATATTGCTTTTATGATTTGAAAATAGCATATATACATATGTAAATTTTAATTTAAAATGCATGTACATTCTGAATACTATGTCATGTTTTTTTCATTATACAACTACTTTAGGTTTCTATTTCTGTAAATATAGACCCATATTCATGACTGCATACACATCATTATACCAAATAATTATTTTAACTAATGATTTTTTGATGGATTTTTAAAAATAATAGTGTAATGAAAACTTCTGTATGTACACCGTTGGGCACTGCCATTTTATTTCTTTAAATAAAAATTTCTAAAAATGTAGTGGCTGGATCAGAGGATACATGTAAACACTTTGTAACATGCATGTGTGTTGGTGAATGAGGCTATGGAGAAATTGTTCCTTTGTTAGCATCCATTGGTAGCATATAAAGTCATTTGTTTCATTTGGACCATCTGAGAAATGATAACAATAACAATCTTTTCTTCATCCCAAGCAGGCCAAATGCTCAGGGACAGTAGACATCACTAAATGATATTTACATTTCAACGGTTCATAACTGTTTCCAACGTGCCTTTGATGAAATTAATGTTTGGAGATGGCCAGGGCTAGGATGGGATCTTGTGATGACAGACTCTTAAAGTACAAAACTCATCTGTTCAAACTTAATCCAGAGGATTTTGCTGAGAAGCAAGGTTGAGCTTTATCTCAGTCTTGTAGGTCAGAAATTGGGCTTGGCTGGTTCTTCCATATGTCACTAGAGGCCAAAATCAAGTGGAGGAGGGATGTGATTTTTGTCTGGATGACAAATTTGAGGATGAATATATCTCCAATCCTATTCAAGCTCTTGGTAGGATTTGGTTTGAGCCAGCCCTGGGACTGGGCCCCCATTTCTTTGTTGACTCTGAGACAAGGGCTGTTCTCTGCATTGGGGACTGCCTGAAGTTCTTGTCGCATGGTCCACTTGCTCTATTTTCAAAGCCAAAGCCAGCCAGCCCCTCAGGGTTTGACCTTCCCCAACACCCCTTATGCCTCCCCTCCTCTCCGCTCCTCAAGCCTGCATGTCTGTCTTCCCCATCGGCTTCTTTTTATTTTTTTATTCAGAAATTTATTTGTTGAACAATCAAACAAGCTTCTAACAAAATAATATTATATATACATAAATTCTGAAAATTAGATTTGCCCCCAAGACCCTCCCTTAAATTACCCACTCTTATCCCTCCCCATACCTTCCTAATACAGCTCTACAAATGCCTTAGGTTATATGACATTACACCTTATCTGGATTTAAAACATGATACTAGACCTAGTTTCCCAGTGGCCAGAGTTTAGCTCCAGTCTGAAGACATTTGAACCTTGGTTCTCTGAATTTTACTCAGCATAATTTCTTCCATAGCCATCCATTTACCTTCAAAGACTGCAATATCATTGTTTCTAATTAGTGAGTAGAACTCCATGGTATATATGTACCACAGTTTTTGGATCCATTCATCCGGTGAGGGGCATCTGGGTTGTTTTCATAATTTAGCTCTTGTAAATTGAGTTGCTATGAACATTGATTTTGCTGTGTCACTGTAGTGTGCTGATTCTAAATCCCCTGGAAAAATACCTACCTAAGAGAGGAATAGCAGGATCATATGGTGGGCTCATCCCTAGTTTTTTGAGGATTCCCCACACTGCTTTCCAGAGGGGCTGTACCAATCTGCAGTGCCACCAACAGTTTGCTAGTGTGCTATCTCCCCACAGCCCCTCCAGCATCTATTATTGTTTATTTTCTTCATTTTTGCCAATCTGACTGGCGTAAGGTGATATCTTAATGTACTCTTCATTTGCATTTCTCTGATTGCTAGTGATTTAGAGCACTTTCTCATGTATTCATTGGCTTGATCAATGTCCTCTGTTGAGAAGTTTCTATTTAGCTCTTTGGTCCATTTAATGATTCAGTTGTTTGTGTTTTTGTAGTTGATATTTTTGAGGATTTTGTAGATTCTGCATATGTTATGCAGGGCCTCTTTGATTACACTGGGCCCACCCAGATATTTCAGGATACTCTCCCTGTCTAAACTCACGAGTGGCTACCTTAAGTCCATTTGCAAACTCCTTTCAGAATATCATTTCCTGTCTCCTAAAAGGTCCAAGGGCAGAACATCAAAAATTCTTAACTTTTAGTCATGCAATTAAAATATATCTGACTCTAAATCCAATGGAGGATGTATAATATGGGTCTTGCAAGGTTTTTTTCTGCAATTATTTATAGAGGAACACAATTAGGGAATACATTTATATTTTCCTCTCTTGAAAAATACACATTGAGGGTCAGGGTGTGGCTCAGTAGTAGAGCACTTGCCTATTAGTTGTGAGGTCCTTGGTTCATTGATCCCCAGCATCATCAAAAAAGAAAAAGAATAAAATATATAATATTAATGAGAAAAAAGAAAGACCTTATCTATTGAATTTTTTTGTTTTAGTGTAGGAATGGGAAAAGAGGCAGTGAAAATAATATATTAGTAAATGTATCTATATCACATCAAAAAGCTATGTATGTATTATAAAATACGAAAAGGACAGTTAATAGAAATTGGAAGTTTTAGGATGAAGATGGGGAACTTTGATTTATTAAAGTGGTCAAGAGAGAAGGTGAACATTTGAATAAGACCTGAGAGAGGTGAGGGTGGGTATGTCCACGTCTGGGGTGGGCATCCAACTGGACACCCACACCCCTTTATCCTCTCATCTGCCACTACTTAGTATTCAACCAGGAAAGCCAGGTAGTTTTTAAAATTCAGCGACATCATGGGAGACTTTAGTGAGGAATATTTTGGAAACGATATCAGAATTCTATCAGAAGGAGTTAGAATGTTTCCTGTGGGGTGTAGAAATAAATGCCATTTGTAATGCATCTACATGTGTATTCAAATAGGTTTCTCATTCTTAGAAAAGACCTAACAAGAAAAGTTATATACACATCTGCTGTCTTCACAAATATGTTCAACTTTCAAATTGCTCATGTCGATTCTCAAGGAATCGTTCCCCAAAAGAAGCCAAATAGCAATAAGGCAAAATACTAATATTTTGCTTCCTTTGGTTTAAGTGAGAAAGCACCTTCTCAATCCCAGAAGTGGTTAGCCTCCTTGATACGTTTTTATATTTTTATTTGTATCCATTTCATTGTGTAGAAGGTAGGGTGGGATAAGAAGAGAGACCCTTAGAAGGGGAGTGAGCTTAGCTTAGTGTGATTAGTCACTTCCACGTTTGAGAAATGTGTGGGTGCTGGGAGGAAGTGATGGTGGTCATCAAAAGGCACGATGACACGGCATTCGGGAAATATGCCTGCCTGAGAGTCTGTTCTGAGAGTGAGTGATCAGCTGGACTGTGTTCCACAGCTCTGCCTCTCTGTTCTCTCTCCTGAAATCACGGTGACGTACAGGGGCTTCAGCCAGGGAGAACACCATGTTAGGACGGGGTGCCCAAGCTCCCAGGGGAGTAGGAAGGGCATTCGTCAGTTTATGTGCTATTAGTGAGATCTCAAAGCAGCAGATCCCCTCCCTGCCTCCAAACACACAGGCACACATGTATAGGGGCGTTCACTGGATAGTCACCGATTCCAGTCCTCTAATGCACAATCAGAGGTGGTGGGACAAGGCTGTCATGTCTGCACCACTTCAGGCACTGAGAGGTGCCCACTTTGTGCATCTGCTGTCCTCACACTGATTTTTCTTCTTTTCTTTTCTTCTTTTTTTTTTTAAGAGAGAGAGAAAGAGAGAATCAATTTTCTTTAGTTTTTCACATGGCTTTCGTTGCTCTGACACTGCATTGTCTACGTGGTCCTGGGGTTCGAACCTGGGTCCATGCGCACGCCAGGCCAGCACTGTAACCGCTCCAGCCCTCTCACGCTGATTTTCTATTTGACTCCAATACAACTGATTAAGTTCTGGTCATCATATTAGCAGGCCTGCTAGCAGGAGCCCACATTCTGGAATTAATATGTCTTTAAAACATTTTTGGGTAATAATACACCCTGCTTTGGTCAGTGATGTGCACTTTAGAATAGACTGTATGCCCAACTACAAATCAAGATGTTTATGATGAAGGACAATCAGGACCGTGGCTACCAGGGCAGGGCCTCTGGAAACAGAGTCCCTAAAAGTTCCCCTTGCTAGCAGTGCACAGTTTTTTTTATGCTTGAAACTTTTAATCACACTGCCCCAGATTGTCTAGTTTGTGTGAGTGACATGGTCAATGGGGAAAGCGTTGGTCTTGAGGATGCCGAGTGCCAATGTCACAGACGCTGGTGACAGCATTGAACCTTCAGGCCTGAACATTTTCCAAGGCAGGAATGTTTTGCTCCTGTTACCTCAGGTGGCTGCTGGGCATAAAGTGGGTCCTGATTCTGCTTTGCATCTTTTGGTTGTAACGAGTCACAGCCATGAGCAAACCAACTCCTGAGTACTGTGGACGGGACAGGTGCCAAGTGCCTTGTGTGCATTCCTCTCTACCGACCTACAGAGCTGGGTTCTGTTGTCTCCACTTGGCACCTTTGAGAGATGCTTGCTCTAAGTTCTCAAAGCTTGTAGGTGGGAGCCAGGCCAGGGCAACAGAACCCTCTGGATACCACACTGCAGACCCTGAAGGCTGGTTGCTATTCTGGGGGGTGAAGCAGCCTCTTGTCAGCATGTGTCTCAGTTTTTGAGACGGTGGAATAGATTAAGAAATAGCAAATCCGGGCTGAAACAGTGGCTCAGAGTTATCGCGCTTGCCCGGCATGCGTGAGGACCCAGGTTCAAACCCCAGCACCACCTATACAAGTAAGTGTCAGAGCAACGAAAACCATAGGAAAAACTAAATAAAGTCAATTTTCTCTTTTTCTCTCTCAAAAGCAAACAAACAAACTAGAAGAAATAGCAAATTGAGAGTTGTGGTAGGTTGTGATGTTTCTGCAGAGTTCTTTGTTACTCCTTGTTGATTCGTTAGTTTTGGACTTGTGCAAGTGATGCATTTTGTCCAATGAAATGTGGGCAGAAGTCCCAGTGTGCAAATTTAAAGGAGAAACTTTAAAAGCCTCCGTGAGCTTCCCCTTCCCGTAAGCTGTTAGCTTCTGCAATAGGAACAGCCAGGTGCTGGTAGTCTTTGGTGTTTCATCTTGAGCTCTGAAATGAAAAGACATTGGAACAACCCAAACCTCGCACAAGTCTGCAGCACACCCAACACGACCTCCTCACCCCTCTCGTGGGGAAGAAGTACAGATTCATCAGTGTTTGGGCTTGCTTGTTATGCAATGTCATCATAGCAAAGGCTGACTAAGACAGTCGCACAGTAAATATACCACTATAAACGGAATCAATCTGAATAGACGGTAAAGTCTTCACAGAACAGTCATGAAAATCCTTTTATTTGGTAAGTAATGTTTTCCTTACATCACTCTTATTTTCTTTCAAGAGAAAATAACAATTTCAAGTGGAATCGCAATTACTGAATGCTTAGTATGTGGCGGATACATTTTTCTCAGCTCTTTACATTCATTAACTCAAGATAGTACATGTAAGGGTGTTGCTCCACATTATACAGTTGGAAATTGTGGAGGCTAAATTGCTTTTCCACATTTCATACAGTGAGTTCAAAATGACAGAGCAGGCTACATGCATGGGAAATCTGAGTCCAAATCCTACACACTGTTGCCCACTATGAAATCCTGCAAACAGGTCTGGATGTTTAAACATAATTTGCATGTGGATTTTAGTCCAATGCACAAATTAGTAAAATTATAGATTGTTAGTATAGGGGAAAGGCTGATATTGCGTTTCTCAAGCACACACATGCTCTGTCTCTGTCTCTGTCTTTCTTTAGTGAATGGTGGAGCTTGTGAATATTTTAACCTCATGAGACACATATATGTAAGGGTAATCTGTAGATATGTTTTCAGGGACTTCCCTTGTTGAAAGGCTTGTTCAAGGCCAAATTTGGGGAACACTTAAATGTACTGTGTTTCCTCTCTTCTCTCTGCTGCATAGCGAATGGATGCTTGTAGCTCAGTTGACCCAATCAGTGCCATGCCAACGCGATGGCATACTTTCGGCTTATGTCGTTTTTATTCTGTTCACCTCAGGTGACCTACAGTATATTTCCCCCTATAAAACCAGCCTGTAAAGAAACTGAGATTTTGATATTTTATAATTCCTATGGTTACTGATGTTAGAAAAAATTCGTAACATCTTGCATACTCCTGCATCACATAAACAGATGGACATGTGAACTTTTCTGGAAAACTCAGGATCATAAATGATCAATTTAAATCATCTGGAGCCCTTTACTCTCATGTAGCTGGGAAGGACAGACCTCATGTGCTATGAGCTCATTCTATGAAGTATCCCGTATGTGATTAGATACACACTTGATGGAGGGTATAACGGATTAGAGGTGACTTGAACACAGTGCACCATCGACTCTGATTGTCCACTCAAGGATCATGAAATAAAAATTCAGTAGAATCCACAAAGAGTGAAAGGAAAACAATATGGATTGCTAATATTTTGTTATTTTATCCCTTTGAAATCTGTTTTCCCTAGAGGGGTAAATGACAAGAAAACCTTTTCCTTCTTCTCTGCACTCACCGCACATTTGATGTGCCTACAGAGTGATTCTTTCAAAGTACTTCTCCCTTTCCCACTCTGTTTTTGCGTGGGTTATAGTCCCTGTATTTCCATCACTTTTATTTTACCAGGTACTAATTTTTGTATTGTCATGTTTGTTTGGGAAACTTATAAAGCAATTACAAGTTTCGATCACCTGGCAAGGGAAAGGGTATTTTTAGTGATTTCTACTGTTTTAAGGAATTATCTAAACAGACACACTATGGTTAAATGGTGATACTGATGAGGGTCTGAATTCGTCTGAGAGTCACAGGTCCATTCAGTGGACAGGACTAGAAGCTGCAGTTAAGGACAGTTCATCACAGTCGAATGCTAGGCAGCAGTCTTCACTGTGTGAAGCTCCAAGCTCACCATGTGGTCAGTGACCGTTTTTTCTAGGGTGCTCTGAGTGCATACAAACGTCTACAATCCTGACATGTGTAAACAGTGATGTTCCAATCAAATGCCATCCATGTCAGTGTGCATAATCTGCAAAAGTGACCATTCTCACTCCCAGGTCAGTGTACACACATCCCAGCTTTAACTGCCAGGGTTCAAATTAGCCTTTACCATAAATCTGATGTCCGTGAGAGTGGACAGCTTCTTTCTCTGCATCACAGTATGATAATTGTGAAAATCAAGATAGGGGTTCCCCCTTTAATTCATGTGAGCTGAAGCCTTAGGGCAAGTATATCCCAAATGACTGTTCCTATTGTTTATTGAAGAATCGTTCTTGAAACAAAAGCTAAATTTCAGGCTTCAGCCTCAGAATATTTCACAATGAGCATTAATTTTCTAATACATCTTCTAGGTGCTATGGATGTTTAACAAGACTAGAACAACTATACACTAAGCCCAGATTTAAACTGTGTTTATGATTTTCTCCCTCAAATTTGTTTTGATGTGATATTTACCTGTGAAGTTCAACAGCTTGATTAGTTAAGTAAATTAATAATCAGAAAGAGAGAAAATGAGCAGAGAGGTGAACCATGAAAATGATAAACCTAAAATACGATTTCTATGGAGTGAGAGAATGCCAAAAGAAGCCCCTAGGCCTTCTCCCCAAGACTTCACAAATTTGCTTAAAAGTGATGCCTACCCTTTAAGAGGCTTGACACTTGACATTTTCCCAGGTTCTGAGTAGCTTGGGTAATAGAGCTGTAGGGAAATTGGACTTGTCAGTATGTGAAACGCGTTTGTCTCTCGGAATCTGATGCTGGTGGAATGGATGATAATCGCAGGCACATTTCTGTGATTTAGCACTGCAGTATTTAAACTTTTTTTGAACTTTTATTTATTTTCTCTATTTGTTACCTTGTATCAAATTTAAAACCTTGCACGGAATGAAATGGATGTCTGAACACTGTCTTTCAGGAGAGCCTCAGCATATGAGGTGGGGAGAATGTTTTTCAGTCATTTCAATTCCGAGTTCAAGTTTTGGCCGACGCGGATCTATTACAATTTACTGCGTGTTCTGTTTGATACATTGTAATGTATTTTGTGAACGGATGCATTTTCTTGAAAGCCTGGTTTCAGATTGCGTTCAGGGGTCAGGCACTTAAAGGCCAGGTGTGTGAGTAAGGGGAGCATGGGGAAGGGATGCTGGCATTTTCCCTTGCCCGTAATGGGGGACCTGGGTCACTCGGGCTCCACAGGAAGAGCAGCAAGCGTGCTGACCTCGAGCTAGGATTCTCCACCCACTTTACCTATACGAACTTGTTTAATCTTTATGACAATCCTAGATGGCAATTTCTATTACTTATTATTACCATTCCCATTTTAATAGGCAGGTAAACTGAGGCACAGAGGAGCTGAATCACGTGCCTAAGATCACACAGGCAGTTACTGGAAGCTGGGACCCAATCCTGTACCTTGGTGTCACAATAAGACCCTTTACGGGTAGGCTGTGTTCACTTAACCGCACACAGGGACTTGAGCTGTGGCTGTATGCATTATATTTTTAAATGGAAGAATTGTTGTAAACTGTGTAGACATGTAAACCTGACTAGAGAATAAATGTGCGCCTTGTATGCTGTTTTTTTTATTATGATCCGCTGTTTGAAATCTTTCATAATTAAAAAAAATGGAGAAATTAAATTAAATTAAGTTTCCTGTGCTGTGGTGTAGATGTGGCGCTGCGTATCAGGAAGACAGGGCTTGAGCACAGTCAGTTTCCTGGCACTCACTTCCTGTTACGCTCACACACGTGATAACAGTCATCAAGCATTACAGTTTTTAATCACGGCTTGTACAGGAAAGGTCAATGCAAGCTGCCGAATAAAGAAGACTCAGGGGTGTTTACAGGCATATCCTTTGGAAGGAGGAGGGTCTAGTGTATTTTGTAGCTACCTCAAAGATGGAGAATCATATAGAAAATCCTATAAGCTCCACTGTGGTTGTTAAAGAGATGGCAAACCTGGTGCTTCGAAGGATTCTTGTGCTTAATGTCTGAAGAAGAGATAAAGAGAACAAAGCAAAGAGATTTTCCAAAATATCATGATTTCAAAGATCAGATCGTTATGCATCAACCTTCTGATAATTGAAATATCGAAATGACCTAATGTCCATGGACGGAAAGTAAATAATGGAAATGAAGTTTATTTCCACAGGCACTAGAATCCTACTCAGCCTCAGAAGGAAATTCTACAGTGTTCGACAACAGATGCCATCCTTAAGGACATCACATCAAGTGAAATAAGCCAGTCACAGACAGACCTACAGTGCGCATGTCTTCACTCACACAAGCCATCTCAAATCATAAAGTTTATAGAACCTGAGTGCAATCTTGGTTGCCAAGTTCTGGCAGGAGGGAGAAACAGGGATAAAGTTTCAGTTAAGCAAGACCCGTAAACTCTATAGAGATCTGCTGACCCACAGTACCCATAGCCAAAAGCAGCGGAACCTCCGCTGCAAGTCCGTTGAGGTAGTGGAACTCAGGGTAAGTGTTCTTACCACGACAAAGTGAAGTTTATTAAAAAGGGAAAAATCCCACGACTGTGTGCTTCATCTTCTCTCAGAGCAGCCGAAATAAAAGCAGCTTAGAAATACAAGTGGAGTTTTAGCATACGAAAACAAGAAAATTTGACTTTTGGCACGAGAAAGTTGAATCTGACAGATTTTTTTTTTCTTTTCAATGAGAGACAGTACTGTAGGAACATAAATTATCTGCTCAAGAAACGTAGATGTATATGTTATTAAGCTGGATTTGTTATGACCTTCGCTGACAAAATAAACAGTTCTGCTGTGAATAAGTCTTAACTAAATGGAAAACGAAATTGCATTAAAGTGAACAAGTTTTAGAAGAATTATAAACTCAAGCTTCTCAAGAATGCTTAACAGTCAGGGGTTGAAAACACCAGTTTTCAAATGTGTTCATCCAACGAACACATCCAGATTACCCCAGCGTCTCTGCCTCGTCTGCTTTTCCTTTCTCCCGCTGCTTTGTACAAATTAAGGAATGTTAGGCATCTTCGCTTAATGCCCCGAGTTTGCCCTTTACTGTCTGATGGATGCCAAGCGCATTTGAAACACCCACGCTCTTCAGTTTCTTAATTTCGAATGTGACCCTAGTGTCTACAAGCTCACCAGTGTTAAACTTTTGTGATTCTGGATTTTGAGGACCCATGGAGGGTATTATTTTGCATTCAGCTGTGGACACCACAACATTTGTTATGCTTACCTCTTTTGGCTCTAGAAAGAAATCATTCTCTCCACCGGGCCAGTCTCTACTGTATGTGTGTGTGGTTTTAATTTTTTTTAATTTTTAATTTTTTTTTTAAAGAAAGAGGGACCATGAGAAAGGGAGAGGGACAGTGAGAGACAGAGAATCAATTTTATTTAGTTTTTCATGTGGCTTTTGTTGCTCCAACACTTCATTGTGTACGTGGTGCTGGGGTTCAAACCTGCGACCTCGCTCATGCCATAATAGCTGAGCCACCATTCCAGCCCCTCTACATCCACCCTCCCACCTTAAATGACAACAGCCCCGTTAATTTTCGGTTGAGGAGCAATCCCATTTCCATCCTCGGTCTGTGTGGTTTGGTGCAGGGAGGCACCAAACTTAGGTTTAGACTTGAAGCCGCAGTTCATCCTGGCATTCTGTCCCATCAGCCGGACCCCAGTCGTGCACACTGGAACTTGATTTGGGAACATTTAGTGCAGCTGCTGGGAGGAGAAACACTTATGGCAGGAATGGATTTAAGCAATCGTGTGTGTTTGAGCGTCAGAAGAGCAGAAATAAGGGCTGGTGACTAAATCTGAGCCCGGGTGTCAGGTTGAGCCAGACCTCTTGTGGGTGGGTTTAGTTGTAGGAGTAAACACATTCGCTTTTCTTGCCTAAGTCATCCAGCAATGTTTTCTAACTCAGAACTGCAGGAGTCCAGAGTTGACTACCACCTACACCTGGGAGGTAGGAAACGATTCTGTCACTGAAGTTTCTCAGGGACTATCCATGACTGACTCCTCCAATGTCTCAACAGAAGTCTTCTCCAGGGAACCCTGGGAACCTTCCTGATGTCTTGTCCTAGTAACAGGTTCTTTCTTTCTTTCTTTCCAAGGAGAAAGAGTCAGCAAGAAAGAAAGAGAGAATACATTTTATTTTTTATTTAGTTTTTCATTTGGCTCTCATTGCTCCCACACTTTGTTAGAACCCATGACCTCCCTCATGCCAGGCAAGAGCTGTAAACACCGAGCCACTGCTCCAGCCTTCGTTCTTTCTTGAAGTACAGACTTGGAAGTACAGTATTTTCAGAACAATGTACACACACACACAGAGGAATTCATACACATAATTGCTCATGCAGTTTTGGAGGTCAGTAGGTAAACCTTTGCATTGTGGCCGGAAGGATGGGGACCAGGGCGCAGGTGCTCCAGCCTGCGTCTGAAGGCAGTCTGGGTACAGAACACGCACTTCCTCACCCAGGTGGCTGATGGAGAGTAATCTGCTTTCCTCAAGGGCTATTGATGGAAATGCTAATTTTATCTAAAAATACCTTCATGGAAATTTCTAGAAGAATGTTTGACCAAATAACTAAGTACTGTGGCCTAGCCAAGTGGACCTACAACATTAACCATCATAGTAAAAATCAATATTTGATATACGAATGGGATGTATAATGTGTGTATTCCTATTTATAAGTCAGAGACGGTAATAACTATGCGAGCCTGTGAACCCACTGCCCACCCAAGCTCTACTCACGGTGCGTGCTGGCCGGCCCTCCGTGTCCCTTCCTGGGCCTGTTCTTCTGTTTCTCCCTGTTCCTGAGTTCCTCACAGTCCTCACTTGCGAAAGGCATTTCTACCACACAGGCTCGTGGCCTTCGGTAATTCTGGTCTGGTCTGAGCCGTGGCTGGCGGCGACTCGCTGCCTTCCTCGTAGGGAGCTCTTCTCCATGCACCTGTGCTGTCACCAGAGGCTGCAGGGCATTCATTTTCACGGGGGTGTGAAATTCCTCCAGGGTATGATAATGCTTATTTTTCTGTCTCATGTCTTTTCTAGATATTAGACTTATTTATTTCTGTCTTTCTGCTTTGTGGGCAATTCTGCTTCCAATATAGCTCATACCAGCAAGTTTTGGAGATTTTCTAGGGCAGGGTTGTCCAAATGGTGTCCCTGAAACAGCTGGAGTATTTTATTAGCATAACCCGGGAATTTATTTTTTAATGCCCTGGTATGAATGTTTGTGTCCTTCCAAACTTATGTATTGAAATCCTGGCTCCTGAGGTGAAGACTGGGGGATGGGGTCTCTGGGAGATGACAAGATCATGAGGACAGAGCTTTTGTGAAAGAGATCAGTGCACCTGTAAGGGACCCCAGAGGGAGACCACAAGAGGAGGCAGCCAGAAGGTGCCACCCAGGAGGCCAATGCCCATACTGGCACCCAACCTGCCAGCACTTTGAACTTGGACTGCTCAGCCTAGAGCTGTGACAATAAATTAAACCTACTTGTCAGCTGCCCGGCTTGTAGAATTTTGTCATAGCAACCAACTGGACTAAGTCAGTTAGAAATACAAATTCTTATGCTCCAAACCAGACCTAATAACACCAGACAGCTCAGGGTGAGATCTCTAAGTGATTCCTCTGTTCTTGCAAAAGTGGTAACCTCCATTCTGGGGTATGCCATGAGTTGTCTTGCTTACTCTTGCCTCAGTTTACCTTACTTGTTAAATCTTTTTTTTTAAATTAGAATATCTCTCAGTTCTCTTCATCTCTTGACTTCATGGTTTCAGTTTCAATCTCACCAGTTCTGAATCTCCTAAAATATTATTTTAAATAATTGATTTATTCTATCTTAATCTCTAAATTCTAATCATAGACTTGACAATTTCTATATCTACAATGAATTACTTCCTACCCTTGCTTTTACCCTTTTCCATTTATTGATTTAAATATTTCAGGCTTTCTCTCATGTTTATTTTAGTTTCTAATCTTCAACCTGCTCTTGCTCTCTTGAAACACCTGTTATTTCTGTACTCCTCAACTCATCCCGCTTTCCCCATCTTCTCACTTTTTGGTGTATATCATGTTTACTCTTGGAAAGAAATGAATCCAAAAATTTGCGAACAGAAAAGCTCACATTACAACCGTAAACTAATTGAGATATTTTGGCCCTAAGTTGTCTTAGATCACATTTCTTATCTCTGCCCAAATTCACGGACAATTTACAGACAAGAAGCTCTCACTCCTGCACCACACCCGCCCTTGACATCTCATCTGACTTCCTTTGGATGGGACTCTCTTCAACTCAGCCGATTTAACTCAGGAAAAGTGTGTAATTGCTGCCCTCAGCCAAGTAGTGCAGGATTGGGCCCTTCTCTTGGGTCATACATAAAATGATCTGTGATATGAAAGGGAATAACCCCAGGGTTACTCCTAGAAGAAGCAAGAGTCA
This sequence comes from Aplodontia rufa, assembly GCA_004027875.1. Classification (NCBI taxonomy): domain Eukaryota; kingdom Metazoa; phylum Chordata; class Mammalia; order Rodentia; family Aplodontiidae; genus Aplodontia; species Aplodontia rufa. Next base: position 23,516 of record PVKS010000925.1, read on the forward strand.
CATTTTTAGACCCTATAGGTAACAGCAGAACTTACTATTCCAATGGGAAAAATTAAATATGGAATCGGTTATCCTCTCTTTGTGTGAAAGAACTCCCATCAATCTTTGTTGATACAAAGAATAATACAGGACAAAATTAAAGAGAGTAATGATGCTTATGGGTTGTTAATTTAAAAAAAACCAAATTCTGCTAAATTTTTGAGGTGCTACGTTAAGGGATTCAAACCATCAACTCTAGATCCAGCTGTATAATTTTGGACAGGAATCAAGAAGCTGTGATTCCTGTTAGCTGGATGGTTTTGGGTAAGTTACTTAACTTCTCTGTGCCTCAACTTATTCATTTATAAAATGAGTATAATAGCATAACTGTTCTAGTCATAAAATGGGTCTTCATATAGAAAATGTTAAACATGGTACTAATAAGCACTGAATTGTTATTATTATAGTTATAAAATTTACATTTTTGTGGATGTATAATGATATCTCCTTAAAATTTAAGACCCAATATCTACACTATGACGAATCCTTATTTTTAGCCAATGCATTAATTTATTTGAAAATTACAGTTTAGAATTAATGGGAAAATATTTTGACTTATCTTGAAAAAAGTTTTTAAATGATCCATTAAATATTAAAGCAGCTTTTTATTTATTGGAATATATTATAAAGACCTGCAGACGTCCAGAAGTTAAGGCTTAGAGTTCATTGCTAAACAGAGTGCACACTCACACACTTGTACACACACACACACACACACATACACAAAGTCATACACGTGGCTCATGGGTGGGCAGGGTTGGTTCCCAGTTCCAAAGAAGCACCAGAACCGGGAGTCCAGATTTAATTTTCCTATGGCTGTGGCATTAATGACTTGAAATCCTTTAATGAGGAATGCGTACTGAGCAGAGTCACACACATTTGTGTTAGGAGATAATTAGGTTTCTGAATAAGCAATTCAAAATAGTGAGGAATTGTGAATTGATACACATTGTGAACAGGTCGATGCATGGCTGCCCTCCTGGAATTGAGAATTAAGGGAGGAGATATCTATCAGAGTCGGCCTTCTGGGTCTACTACATCCGTAAGAGACACTTTAACATAGCTTCTTTGGGAAAATCTTGTCCATCTTTCTCAAAATTCTCAGGAGACCCTGAAGAGAGTGAAGAACCGCAGGCTGTGGAGACGCCCCACTAAGTTTGGTAGCGTGCTTGAGAACTGGAGACCTGAGCTTTTGGTGACTTGGCTCCAGGAGCTGTGCCCAGCTGGGCCTCAGAGGCAGAGGGAGGACAGCATTCTAAGAGGAGCGCTTGCCAGCTCACATCTTGAATATTTTCCATGTCTTTAGGGCTGGAAATGAGGACAGAAAAGCAATGTCTCTCTCCGGCCAACTTGGGTAGTGGGTGCGGTGCTGCCTGGACTGTGTTGCAAAGGAATCCGAAGTGAATTCCCTGCTCTGAGAGAGGTGCTGCAATCACTTACTCATGTCTGTTCTCTGCAGTGGGGAGGACAAGGCTGCGCTCACCAGGTGCTAGCCATCGCAGGTGGAGGGTGGAGGTATATGTTGGAAGTAAAAAGCTCTTCTTTTTCAGCTTTGAAATTATGCTTACGGGCCTGAATTAACTTTTGTGTATTGACTCACAGAATCAAATGTCAGGCTTTTCAGTAGATGTTTTTTAACTAGTTGACCTAAAACAACAAAATGCTCCTCCTTCCAAGCTGTGCACAGGACAAGTGAAAAGGACATAGGTGTGATTTGCCCTTGTTGCCCCATCAGCTCAGTACCTGGCACAGCGAGAGCTCCATAAATTCTTGTTAACCATGTATTTGTGATCGGTTGGTGGATCACTCATTGTGGGTCAAGAACCTTCCTTAGACTGGAGAATGAACAAAAACAGAAACATCATTGCTCTTAATAGAGCTTGTTCTTCAACGACTGTGATGGACCTAAAAATCAATCTCCTGATTATGGCAAGTGCTACTGGGTCCAGGAGAGAGAAGAACGATGGCATCTGCACAAGGATTAGGATTTGAGGAAAGACCCTTTGAGAAAAAACTTTTAACTTGGATCTGAAGGATGAGTAAGAATTTGCAGCTAGGAGGTTTTGATTTTGTTTGGAAGAGCATTCCCAACAACAGAAGCAGCGTATGCAAATTCTGGGGATGAGTTTACCTTCACTCCTTTGGTCTAGGATGGTGACAACAGGTGCAGGGAGAAGTAGTGAGGTCCTTAATGCTTGGCCCTGTTCATTCCTGAACATAACCCTTCTGCTGCTTTAGCAATATGTCCACCCTCACTGGGCCACTATCTCCCTTTGAATCATCCCTGCTCACACTTTCTCTAAATTTCCTTTTCCAAAATGAAGAAGGCCAAAAAAGAAGGAACCTCATTTTCCACTCTTTAGAGAGATGCATGTTCTTGAGGTTAAGTGGGAGAATCTTTTTGACCATGATGTTCATGGTAGACTTGATCTCGAAATAATCATTGCCCCTGTAGATTCTCAAAGGGGTGGCTGGAAGTCAAGATTAGCATCTGTAGACAGGCATAGGCAGTCCCCTCGTGGAGGGAATAAGGGACTATGGGTGTTCCATTGTCTTTTTTTTATTGTACTGTAGATTGAACCCTGGGGGTGCTTAACCACTGAGACATATCCCCAGTGCTTTTCCTTTTATTTATTTATTTATTTTTTAAATTTTGAGATAGGGTCTCACTAAGTTGCTTAGGGCCTCTGTATTTGCTAGGGCTGACTTTGAACTTACAATTGCCTGACTCAGCCTCCTGAGTTTCTGGGATTACAGGTGTGCGCCACCAAGTCCAGCTCCATTGCCTTTTTTAGAAGGATTCTCCTACTATAGACTCAGCTGCTCCCTCGACCTTTCTGCAGACAGCCCCCAGTGAGCACTCAGAACACCCGTTGGAGCTGTTTCATGTGAAATGGGGAAATAGCCTCCCAGCCCAAATCCCTTGAGAGCCTTTCTTGAAGGTTTGGCCTGAGTGTCATCGGTGCAGCTTGATAATGTGACATTTTGGTAAGGGAACATCATGTTAATTAAATCAGCAACAAGATATTGGGTGGTTAAATTGCAATCGTTTCGTCTTTGATCAAGACACAGACAACTTAAGTTGGTTAGAGAATAGGACTTTTGTTGTTCACGTTGCAAGCAGCAAGAGAAATCCATTTTCCCCCAACCCAGAGATGTTTAAATACATCTTAATTGTCCTGATTACTTGGAGAGTTTTATTCTCAAGTCTTGGCTCTATTTAAAGGGCTGAGCACTTCTTGAGCAAAGCAAATCTGGCTGAATACAGCCAGAAAAGATCGATGGTATTTTAATGTCTTATTAACTAGTTGTTTTTTTCACTTATGAACTAAGAAGTAGTGCAGATGTATCATAAAATGTTCTAACAAGGCAAAAGCGTATTTGCTGAAGATCGCCCCTTCTTTCCACCCTTGGACTTTCAGTTCCCAACACAATTGCCACAGCAGCGATGGGTACGATTCTTGGCATCTCCTATAAGACCTGGTTTATACCTGCCTTCTCCGGGGAGGCCCACTGTGTGCTTCGTCCACAGAGCCTTCTATCACCCTCATGCTGCAGAAGAGGCAGGAAAGCACTTCTGGGCCTCTTGTCTTTAGAAGGGAGCTAATTCTATTTCTGAGGGCTCTGTCCATGACCTAATCACCTCCCAGGGTCTCATCACTTAATATCATTGTATTAGGAATTCAGTTGAACTTGGGGGGTTGTAACTGTTCAGACCGCAGCAACACCTGCTGTTTTTCACTCAGATGAGGGCTTCCTACACTCACGATGTGCAATTCTAGGTAGTTTCTACATCTGTGAAAATAAGCCACCTACCACCCTGAACTCTGCCTTTCTCCTTTAGTGATTTCCAGCCTCCTACTCACGAGGGAAAACCCCATCAAGGGGAAAGTACAACTTTTGCCTATTTCTTACTTAAACACAGTTCACTGACTGGTCTGGCCTTAAATATCACCACTAACCTCAAGGGAGCCCTGTGTGCTGCTATGTCCTGACTTTCTCTGTCCACCCACTCTCCAGTTCTCCTGGGACACTCTCCTTTCTTCTCAAGCCTGCACAGTCTTCTTCCCCAGCTCGGTTGATGGTGCCGATTTCCATCTGTAAGTAGTGATCAAAGCAGAGCTTGTACATGAGAATGCTGGGCATCTACCAGCTGACAGGCTCCTCAATCACCTTCTGCCACTGGAAATGCAGGACTGGCAAGTTTGCAGAGCTGGGAGAAGGGCTATAATCCGAGGTCCCCGCTCAGGTCAGAGCCTCTCTTCTTCAAGTTGTATTCCACTCTTCCTAGCAGATAGCAAGAAAGATATTTCCTGCAGAAGGCTGACCTGGGGAGACAACCTCCGAGGTCCTGGGAGTGCAGGTTCTGGTCCTTTGAGTAAAGCAGTTGGGTCCTGTGAACCTGAAGTGCATACTACACTTGGAGGCACTGGTTTCCGGTGGGCACCTGAGGAAGACAAGAGGGCAGGCCTGGGCTGATGGCTCAAGAGGGCAGGCCTGGGTTGATGGCTCAAGGTGCCCAGATCTTCAAGTGATGTGGCCATCTTGTTAAGTGAAGGACATTTCCCACCACTTCTCTTTTTTACTGGCCTCTGTGCCAGTGGTTTTTTTTCTCTTCTCTGGACAATTTTTTAGTATACACACATGCTGGAATTTCTTCCATGCTGCAAAATAAAAACCATTAACATTTGAGCACTATGCAGCAATGAATAACTGCAGAACTTTCTAACACAGAATCAGTTCTTAAAATTACTCATCCTATGACTGAATGAATGAACGAATATATTTCTCATTTACTGATTCTGAACTTTGTACAATCTTCTGTGTTCTTTCCCTTCCTCTCCTCCACAATATCTCATTTTCTGCTCACTTAAAAAGACAAAAACAAACAAAAGACCCCACTTTGAATGCATAGTATATAGTCGCTGCCACCAGGTTCTCTCTCCCATTTGCCCCAGACATCACTTAGACTTTTATTTCACCTCATCCACAGAACTGCTCCGGTCGAGGTCTTCACGCCTCCAGCGCTGCCAAAGCTGGTGGTTAATGGTCACTCCGTGTCCTGCTCCACAAGCAGCTGCTACTCCTTTCTTCACTCATCCCTTCTGTTGGCCTCCAGGTTGTCATGGATTTGGGGTTTTGTGCCTGTCATTGGTGGCCCTGCCTCACTTGTCCACCTCCCCCCTGTCAGTGCCCCCAGAAGCTTTGGCCCACTTCCTCCCCTGCCAATCTCTTCTTGGAATGGTCTCTCTAGCTCTGCCACGCTAAGCAGTGTTTAGAATTGTTGGCATAGTAATAATCAAAAGCAGAACAAATTTTATTTATGTTATTATTGTTTAAAATTCTCGCTGGGCACACTGGTGCACACCCGTAATCTCAGCATCCTGGTGGGCTGAGGCAGGAGGAGACAAATTTGAGGCCAGATTCAGCTTCTTAGTGAGGCCCTAAGCAACTTAGCAAGTCCCTACTATCTCAAAATTTAAAAAATGAAAGGGGCCAGGGATGTGGTTCAGAGGTTAAGCACCCCTGAGTTCAATCCTGTTACTTTCAAAAATAAAAAATAAAATATCTCCGTGGTCAAGTTGGTGGGAATGTGCTCTCGTTGCCTGCACACAGCAGACTGCTCCCACCACTGTGTCCTTGGCTCTCTGTCTTGGGGGACTCAGAGGCAAGTGTCTCATAACTTGAACAGTGTCCAGAGCTTGTGTGTAATGTCTACATGACGTCGTGCATAGCAATGTCTCTCAAATGAGCATTCCTGGTATGGCCTGTTCCCTGGCAGGTGACTCTTGTGATCTGCACTGGTGCCCCTAATACACTTCTCAGTCTTCACAGGTCCCAGGTGAACGGCTGACCCCTCCTCTGGCTGGCTCCAGCTGCTGCGTTCTTCTTGATGGCATCAAGCAGAAGCCTCATCCCTCCCTTTGCTCCAGCTTAAAGCCTAGGTGCATCTAGGACTTCTGTGTACCTGGCCTCTAACACAGCTAGTTATCCTGCAGACTAGTAAATTTGGTAGCCATTTTTTAAAAAAATCACTCCCTGTATATGACAAAAGCTTTTTCAACAACTAGTGTGAAAAGAAAAAAAAAAACAAAGGAATACTGACACAAAGAACTATGGAAAGGAAAATTTTTTCTCTTGTCTATATGTGAACATGCTGGCAAAATCAGTAAATAAATTATTTATGTATATGTATCTCTATCTGTATCTGTATCTCTCAACAAAATAACTATGAGAGAAATATCAGTAAAAATAATCCATTTTAATTACATTAATGCTTTTTTTTTTTTAGCATGGGGAAACTAACTGGTGACTACACATTTGTTTCTCAGTAACAGTATCAGGGCTTCAGTTCACTAAGCAAGTTATAAAAATTTAAACACAAAAGCTGCAGTGGTCCTATAAAAGGGCAGACGTGAAGTACCCGGGTGTGCTTTCTCTTTATTGAAATCTCTGGGTGATCAGTGTTTGTGTCACATGTACTGTTTAAACGCAGCACCACTCATTTCCCCAGGGGCCGAGGGGACAAGCTATGCCTGAAGTGAGATCGAAGGGCTCAGCACAGCCAGGAGGTCAGTCTGGGGATACATGCATGTGACTGAGTCTGCCAGCTCCTAACTGGGGGCTTTCCAAGCAAATTTCTACATACAAAGTGGTGTTTATTTAAGAAAAAGCAACAGCGGTGGGCTAATCTGACTTTTTTATACATTATTAAATAAAAACCAGTGGTAAGCACAGCAATTGATTGCAACTAAGAAGAACAAAATCGCTCAGTATTGTTTAGAATTGTTGGCATGATAATAGTATGAAGGAGGCCAAACTTCAGGGGGTCATTTACATATTCATTTAGATATTCTCTGTGGTCAATATAAGCCCTTATAGCCTGCATAGGCATGGACCCCTCCTGCCACCCTGCCCTTGGTTCTCTACTCATGGGGTACACGGAGGCAAGGGTTCCAGGCTTGTTCAAAGCTTGGCTAAGGTGTCTACACTTTGAACAAAGTTTGGAAAGTACTGTACAGAACATGGCTGAATCCTCACACCCCTCCCTCTTACGTCGGCTACAATGAAGCATATTTGTTTACACTGTTTTGAGAGAGAGTTCATTTTATTTTTTTCTTTTGATTTTGTTTTTCCTCTACTTTGTTGCATATGCAGTGCTGGGGATCAAATCCAGGTCCCCATGCTTGCCAGATAAGCGCTCTACCACGGGGCCACTTCTCTAGCCGTTACAATGAGGTATTTAATTGGTGGCCATCATTTAACAACCTGGAGTTCACATCAGAATTTGCATGCATGGCCACTCTTAGAATCTAGATAGCTGCTATGCCCCATGCATGAACCCCGGAAGCATCATGCTAACTGAAAAGAGTCAGAGAAGCACTTACATGACTGCATTCACGTGAAATGTTCAGAACAGGAGAATATGTAGGGACAAAAATAGATCCCTGGTTTGCAGAAGCTGGGAGAGGAGAAGATAACGCAAACAAAAGTAACAGCCAATCAAAATGGAATTTATCTTTCGGGATGGTGTGCATATTCAAATTGAGTTTGTGGTCATAGTTACAAAGCAATAAATGTACTAAAACCTAGTGATTTGTATACATGAAATGTGTATGTTATGCTGCATGAACTATGTCTCAGTAAAACTGTTCAAAAAAAAGGGAGAACACCTGGAAGTTCAGATGATGATGCTACTTCTCCCAGCTGCAAAACTTGCTGGTGGTTCAGACTTTGCCTTTCTATGAAAATGCTCTCCTCCGTTTCGCAGTCCCTACCCTTCCCCAATTAACTTGCGAACCTGAGACCAAGTTATAATTGCTAGTTATCATTGTTTTCTTGCATTTAAAAGGAAATTAATTTTTTATATCCATGTCCTCTAGCAAATGTAGAAAGTTGAATTATATGACTAAAATGAATCAGGGGTTTCACGGTTTACAGGAAAAGTAGATGAGCTATTTTTTCCCCATTCATTTTAGTCATATATAATATTAGGCTTCATTTTGACGTAATTATACAAGCATGGGGTATAACTTGCTCCAGTTCCATTCTGAAACCTGAGTTCTCCCTAAGAAGGTTGGGTGAGAAGGAGCAGGGGTATATTCCACTAGGGTGCCCCAGTGTGGTGGCCGCATGCAGCCTGGGCAGCAGGAAGTCAGAGGTGCTATGGACCATCTGACTTGCAGGCATCCAGGCTGTGCCCATGACAAACACAGTGATGTTCACCCCTGACGTGCCCAAATCAAGTATCCCTGCAGAGATGGACTGGAAGGATCACAGCTTTGATCTTCATAAAGATGAAAGCAGCTCTTCCGAGCCCACTGCAGCTGAGCTGGCCTTCCCAAGCCAAGCTTCACTGGGCATCTCTGAGCTTGATACTTCCCCCTTAATATTATGACGGAAAATCCAATAGCAGGATGATGAAACAAATGTCCTACTGTGGTATGATAAAGCAGTTCTCCCTCCGTCTTCTTCTTGCTGTCTCTCTTTCACACACACATCTATGTATGCTCACAGTTTTTTTAAGAAGCCACCACTAATTACCGATGGAAAAGCGGTAGGAGGTACATGCTGACTCTGCTACGAGACACATGTCATTCTCATGTCAGCTTGCTGAGCCACCCGTGGGTCCTGGATTCCATGCAAGAGTCCAATTCTGATTCTTCCACTTTAAAACCTCCGTGCAACAGATTTGTCCCTCTAAACTCTGGATATTTCAGCTGTGGCTAGGGGATAATTCTATTACTATTACTATTATTTTACAATTAAGAACCAGCTCAAACGAAAGGGAGTCATTCTCTGCAGGATTTGGAGTTTCCCAGCAGTAGCCTTGCACAGGGGTAACTCAGGCAGGCTCTTTACTACTGTGACAGTGGCTCTGTCCCCTGCTCAGCTGGGCCTCTCTCTGTCCTCTGACTCTCTTCTCCAGCTGCTGCCAGGTCTACAGCACAGACCAAGGAAGGCCATTTCTGTCCCCCCAAGGGTTGTCACTTCTTGGTTCTAGTCTGAGCGTTAGCTCTCTTTTCCCTACATCTGTATTCTACTGCAGTGACTGGCAGACTTGGAGGGGCCACGTGCACACTGGAGTTCTACCTATCTGTCACTTGGAAGAAGAACTCTGTATAGCAGCTGCGGGGAGGGGAACCTACCCAGGGATGTTGTGGGGTAGCAGGAGAAAGATAGCGTGGAGGAAAAACCATCATTGTAGGCTGAACCCATATCAAACATAGATTCTAAAATGCATGCTTGCATAAAAATATAGAGGAGGCATTATTACCTTTGAGGTGGGGAACGGAAGGCAGTGGGTTTAGGAACTGCCTGAAGACAAAGCAAGCTGACATGAGAATAACTGATTCAAAGGTCTGTTAAATGTTATAAAGTCTAGGAGAATTCTTAATAACTCAAGCATGGGGCTGGAGCAGTGGCTTAGCAATTATGGAGCTTACCTGGCATGCGCGAGGACCCGGGTTTGAACCCCAGCACCACATACGGAACGAAGTGTTGGAGCAACAGAAACCACATGGAAAACTAAATAAAATTGATTCTCTCTCTCTCTCTCTCTCTCTCTCACAGTCCCACTCTCTTAAAAAAAAGAACTCAAGTATGTTTGATATTTGACATATATTTTGTTTTGAAAATGATTCTGGTCAACATAAACAAATTATTTTGTTTATTATTTTAGTAAATTAAAAAATTTTTTTTCAACATTTTAAAAAGAAATTTATGTCATGTGAATAGTCATCTTTTCTCACCCCATTCCCTTAAATACTTATAATCCTTGCCCCATACAGAATCCACCCCGAAGAAGTTGGAGTTTCTCCTTTTTCCTCTAACTTCACATTTCTGTTTTTGTTTCTTTTTTGTTTAAAGAGAGACAGAGAAGAGAGAGAGAGAGAGAGAGAGAGACAGGAGAGAGAGAGAGAGAGAAAGAGAGAGGGAGAAGAGAGAATCAATTTTGAGAGAGAGAATCAATTTCAGTTGGTTTTTCATGTGGCTTTTGCTGTTTCAACACTTCATTGTGCACGTGGTGCTGGGGTTTGAACCTAGGTCCTTGTGCATGCAAGGCAAGCACGAAACTGCTGAGCCACCACTCCAGTCCTAACTTTTCATTTCTTTAAGTCTGCACAGTAATTGTGAGAGTTATGAACTCCCATGACTCAATATTAGCTCACTCATAAATAAACAATAAGTAGACATTTTGATATTAGCCACAATTCCAAAATACTTAGCATCCTACTTACTCATTTCTAGTTATATGATGTTGAAATAGGGAATAAAATGGATACATAATTTACAAATAAAAAGAAATCTACCTTATGGCTCAGCAATTCCATTTCAGTAAATTTATTATAATATAGAAAACTGTGATGTTCTAAATTAATATGTATTTATTATAACACTATAAGAAATTTTGAAATAGTTTTATTGTCCAAATATAAATGTTTAGTTGAAACAATAGTGATATTTTATTCATGATACTATTCTACATTTTTAAAAGCACATTACTAAACAATGCATACATGGGTATGAGCAGAACAATTAATTGTTTTACATTACAAAAATCTATGCACATACATGTGATATATATGTATATGTGACTTATCTGTCTGTTTGGCAAGTGTACATTAACATATGAATAATGACCATGGGGTGAATATGTTCCTTCGCAAAAATGATTTTCTGATTTTTCAAATTCGTTTGCGTAGAAGATGTATTATTGTTTAATCAGAAAAGCAATGAAAATTATGTTATTTATAATTAATAGAAAGAAACCTAGTGCCCTTTTTGGATATGATGGTCTTAGGAGTTCTTTCTCTTATGCAGGGGATAAAGACTTGGCGTTATTTTATTCTAATCTAGATAGAAACAGACATTGCCGAGCACACAGAGCAAACCTGCATCATGACCCGCTCCAGCAGCATGGAAGGGGCACTGCCCCGCACGCGGAGCTTGCTACACACCACGCAGCTACACAGCTGTATTTATAGCTTATTCTTATGATCATGCCTACGGTTGGGATTCTCAAAGGGATTTCCACTCCGCAATGTTACCTTTCCACAATGCCTTATTTTTGCCAAAAATAGTAAGAGAGCATCACGTCGTTTCCTTTGCATTATGTGCTATCCTTGCCCGGAAGAAACACTAATTAAATATGTGTCCCTTGATCTTATTTCTCCCCTTTAGGCATCTGGAGAGGGATCACGGAGTCAATCTTCTTGGATAATGACTTCTCTACCTATGTAAGAAATGCCTCCAAATGAACCTGAAATGATCAAAGATTCATCCACACTTAAAAAAATCAAGAATATGTCAGGCATTCTTTTTTCCTTTATCTTTTGTATTCAGTTGCTGAATTACAGAAATGCTATTAATGGGGGATGAAGGCTGGTGACATAATAAGGAAATAAGAGTGGTTAGAAAGGAAGGAAAAGCGTACCTTTTCTCTTTAATTTTTCATTTAAAATGATGTGTGACTTCTTCAGCAGACTGAAGGAAAACACACACACACACACACACACACACACACGCGCGCGCAGAAGTGTGTTCTGCGCTCAGCTCCCCAGCGCAACGACAGGCTCTGTGGGTCGGAAACAGGCTCATTTTACACATTCTATTATCTCCTGTCCGGGGACAGTGTGTGGCATGCTAAATGAGTAGAATGCTTTTAAGACAAAGAGATAAATAGTTATTCAATTAAGACTCTTCTTAGGCCTCCCTCAAAATAATCCCACATCTTTGTATTTTGAATTTTATGAACCAATAGAATTCCTGCATTGTTCAGAATGTAGAGCTGTACGAGTATGTGTTCTTTTAGTTTAGAAATAATTTCCAACTTAGATAAAAGTCCAGGATGAAGAACACTTTTCCCCTAAATCATCTGAGATGAAGTAGCTGACATGATGCCCCATTATCACCTAATATTTTAGTATGTGTTCCCACAAATGAGGACATTATTCTACATGACCGCAGTTCAGCCATCAAACTCAGACCATTACCACTGACATATTGCTACCGTCAAATCCGCACACCCCATTCGAATTTCTCCAGTTGTTCCAATAATGTCATTTAGAGAATCCAAGATCACAGGTAACCATCAGTTGTCATGTCTCTTGAGTCTCCTTCAGTCAGGAACAGTTCCACAGTCTGTCCTTGACTTTTGTGACACTCATTTAACTAATTAGAAATGTGCTGAAGATTTCTGTTTTAGAACGTCTTCTAATTAGAGTTTATCTGATATTTTATCACAATTTCTTTCAAGTTAAGCATTTTGAAGAAGAATGCCACAGATTGGAGGGTTAGGTTCTTCACTGCCACTACCTTCTATCAGGTGACCTATAATTGTGATCTGCTCCATAACTGTTGATAAAAACTTTGATCATTTCTAGGATTTTTTTCCAATAGAAAATGAATTGATCTTTTGTCTTTGTAATTAACACACATGTATGGAACAGGAAGATAATTTGAAATTACATAAATATCTATTTTCCTATCAAGCTTCTACTAATTAGTTCTGGATCCATTGACACATTGCATATCTGAATTATTATTTGATGGCTGTCACATGATGATTTTCTAACTCCATCATTCTCTTTACATTGATTAGTTTGCATAGTACTATAAAAGATTTTTATTTTCCCATTTATATCAGTGCAAACTAGTGGATACATAGTTCATTCAAAGGATGTAATTTTTTTATTATCAGTTTTCATTTTGATGTTCAAGTTGATTTGACTTTCTAGTTGACATTGGTTTCTTTGGACATGTCCACTCTTCTCCGACCACCTTCAAACTTTCTGGCATAAGATGTGCTAGGCTCATAGAGTTCTGCTTCTGTTCCCTGAATCTGCTTTTCTGACGAGAAACTTTTCTTCTTAGTAGAGAATGGCAGTTAGAAACAAACATGCGGGCACTACATGTGCCCATTGCTTGCAGGTTGTATTTTCTGACCCTCTCAGAGGATGGAGATACAATGTGTGAGCTTCCTAGGCCATTTTCCATACCATCTGTATCTCTCAGCTATGTCATCTGTTTCTGATTCAGTCCATGGTTCTCCCTTTTCATACATATTAGTCTGTTCTCTACCTGTGAAAAACCCTGACTGTAGTTAATATTAACATATTTACTCACTGAATGAGTACCCCAATCTTCTGCTTCTGCCCTCCCTTTTGGGAGTCCATCCTTGACTTACCTGATATTTGAGACTTTGTGTCAACCCTCCTCTGTTGGCCTCACCTCTGAACACCCTCTTTCCCCATTTCAAATTCTCATTCATCAACCATTCTGAACCACATTCAACGCGGCACATGCTGTTTCAAAGACAGGAGAGAGTGGAGGGAGCAAAATGATATTGGTCTGCTTGCTAGAAGCCTGTCTTCTACCTGAACTCAACAATAGAGTTTTGAATTTTTAATTGTTTTCTAAAGGGTAAAGAGTCATATAAACCTCAGTGGAGTTAAAGGTTGGCATTTTCAGATTCAGACTTAGGTTAACACATCTAGGGATTTTCCATAAAGCATACTTTTTGGAAAAGATTTAGAAAAGATACAGGCCAATTTGAATAATAACGATCTACAAATGTTATTCATCCCTGCCTAGAAGAATTTCCAGAATTATCAAAGTACTTACTTCCTTTAGTAATTTTCTTTTCTTCCAGTTAAATCTTCATCGTCAGACTTCACTTTGATGCAAATCTTTTAAGTGAAGTCTTTCCGAAGCGTTTTGATTGTAAACGACATGGAAGAGATGCTCTGTGTGAAGGGGGAGAGGGGTCTGAGAAGCTCTGCCCCGCCTCTTCCCCTTCTGCATAAACCAATGGGGCAATGCCACAGGACAAGTTTGGAAACCTGGATCCACATAAATGCCCTGTACCTCTGGTGACAAGCCATTTAAAAAACTGTACTCTTTTATATAATCCACTAATAATCCCACAGACAGAACTATACTAGGCGCTAGAGAAAAAAGGAAGACTGGAAAGAATTATTGTCTCCTCACCAAGTTTGCAGACTACTAAGAAATAGAGAGAGCACATGAATGAACAAGCAAACATCTTTCCAGACGAGTAAACACAATGAAGGAAACGCACCAAGCTACCAGGGAGCAGTCTGGCAAACCTAACCACATTGCAACAGCTGGTCTGCAGGATCCCAATGATGCAGTAATGATGAATCTGAGATCTGAACAATGTAGAGGCAGGCCTGGGAAAGGTAAGATGGTCCAGGCGGAGAGAAAGGCTTGGATAAAAGCACTGGGACGGGAAAAAGCTGGTGCATTTTCCCAGAAGCTACATAGCCACTAAGGCTGGGAAATACCCGTCAAGGATGACAGGAGAGGGTGCCGTTGGGAGGAGCCACTTCCTGCTGGGTTTGGCTGGAAGTTAGAATTTTATTTTTAAAGACATGAAGAGTCATTGAAGAACCTTGTATAGCACAGTGATTTAATAGCTATTTGTCATGTTTGTCCAGCATCTTAGCTTCTTGTATGTGGGAGATCCCCCATTGCACGAAGCTTGGCCACCAATTCTTACCACCCATCTCCGAGGACCAGCATGCCCTCTTCTGAACAAATTGAGGACCAAATGATAAAATGATTGGGTGATAGATGGAGTAGAAATATCACTCTAATTCTTACAGAGGCCAGACTGCGGGTCTTGACTTGGGACCTGTTAAAGCAGGTGGCTTATTGATTTTGAATCCTCAGGTAGGGCAGACTACAGCAGGCCTGTCACATGCAGCGTTCTAGCAGGGAGGACTCCTGCTTCTCCTTCCTCAACAGGGCAGAGCTGCCTCTGAAGAAGAAGAACAAAGGGCTGTTCCCCCAGGATTGGCAGCTTGCTCCTAAGAGTCAAGGTGCAAATGAGCTGAGCAGCAGCTCTTACCCAAGTTCACCACTTCCTCTGGGACAAAAAGGAGTGAAGACAGAGGGATGTGGGGAGTCACACCAATTCCGTAGCCTGCACAGAAAGAAACTTTAGAAATGCAGAAGCAGGTGTTCCTTCTCAGGTAAACATATCATATCTGCTCCAGGACTTTCACATCTGCTGCTTCCTGTGCCAGAAACTTTGCCACGTCTTCATCTGGCCAGAGGCTCCTCGGCAATGTTTTTGCCACAGCCAGATCGCTGCTCCTCCAGGAAGCCCTCTCTGAGCACTCCCCTTGACAATGTTCACCTGTTCCCAGCATCCTGCCGTCACCCTGTTCAGTGCTCTTCATGGAACACCTATCTGCAATTACCTCATCCACAGAATGGACGTTCTTTAATGGCAGTAGTTGAGTTCCTCACGGTGACCTTGTACATGGAAGTGGGTGTCTCAGGCAGGCTTTTCCCAATGCAGAGGGTGAGGTGAGATTTTTGTACATGTGTTTATAGAGGGATACCCTGAAGAGAAGGAAGCATTGACAGGGAAAGACAGTAGCAAGAAAGATGTGGGCTCAGCTCTAGAGTGATCATTCCATTCTGTCTGTGATGGAAGCATTTCCCACAGCTTCATTGCTGAAACCAGGAGAGTCCTAGGAAAATCTGAACTGTTGATCACTTATTCTCAGGTGAATCCCATGGGGGAACTTCGGAGCATGCATTGCATCAAAAAGTTGTTACACTGCAGAGCCAGTGAATCCCCACCCAGTATGAGTCAGTCACCCACATGAGAAGTGGCTCCCTGAGCTGCAAAGGTAAAGTTGAGGGCTGCTGGCAGCCAATGCTCACAGCCCTTGTGAGGATGACCCCCAGAGAGGGGGTTCTAGGTGAGGGACCAATAAAGGAAGGCACATGGAATCACATTATGCAATGAATCTGCATTCAACAAACCAAAGATATATATGAGATTTATAATCTCTTCCCAAGTTAATCAAAGTAATCCAACCTTTGCCTCTCTAGCATTTTGGATTTTTGTATATTCTAGATGACAGAAGTCCCTTAAGCTCTTTTATTGTATGTCCTGGTAACGTCTTACTTTTTACAACCAGAACACTCTGTGCCTCCAATTCTCGTCTCTCATTTGTGTGTACACATGTTTATGACTTGCTGATTCAGACTTGCTCGGTCTGTTAAAGCTCGCTGGGGGTAAGTTAGGGACTTTGAGAGAATGCACTAACTTCTTAATGGATCTAAGAGGCCTTGTAGGAAATGTTGGTACTATTCCAAGTGAAAAACGCTATCCTAGTGGGGCAATAGAAGTGGTTGTTTTCACAAATCCAAAACAACCACTGCAAAAGTTGTAAAGAGGTTAAGTAATGTATTGGTCTCTTCCACTTAATTCCAAATGACTTATCTGGAGTTCTTTTCACCTGCTTTTCTACTTCCATTTAAATAATCAAATGATTTAAAATATGAAGTTTATCTGTCTTCAGAGTTGTGCTATTTATTCTCCTTCCTTCCTTCTTTTCTTTTCCCTTCCTTCCTTCCTTCCTTCCTTCCTTCCTTCCTTCCTTCCTTCCTTCCTTCCTTTCTTCTTTCTTCTTATGTTTCTTTTGTACTAGGGATTGAACCCAGGGCACTTTACCACTGAGCTGTATTCCCAGCCCTATTTATTTTTTATTTTGTGATAGGCTCTTGCTAAGTTGTCAAGGCTGGCCTTGAACTTGTAATCCTTCTTCCTCAGTCTCCCAAGTCCCTGGGATGACAAGCAAGCTCCACTGTGTAGAACTTCTTTCTTTCCTCTAGACACTATCATGGGCAGCTTAAAGAATACATGTACAGCATCAGGATTATAAAGGAGTGGAAAATAACGATGAAACACCAGCACCCATCATCATCAACACAAAAGAGACAGGGAGCCAATAATATGTTTGGTACAAAAACAGGTACTATAAAGTCCCTTACCCTTGATAGAAGGAGCCCTAAATTGTTCTACATAAAAAGGGAAATTTCACAGTTAACTGTGTTTATAAGATAAAGAAAAGCTAATTTTTTATGAAAACTACTATCGTTTCTGATTTGAAGAAAAGGCAAATGCCTCATGAGACTCTTCATATGATTAATATGCAATGCATGCTATTCATATGTATTGCAATGCAGAATATGTGTATATTACATATATATATATATACCCATACACATATTTTTTTCCTGTAAAAACTTGCAGAATTACTTGGTAAAATGATGGACCTTCTGAGGAAAATAAAGGTAGGTAAAGCACTCCAATTACACAGCTATATCATCAGCATGACAACAAAAACAATAATCATTTTGAAAAAGAATGCCAGCACAAATGAAGGTGTGACATGTTAATAAAGAAATACTGCAGGAAACACAGAAGCTGAAGCTCCTGTGAAAGGTGAAGAGAACTTGTTAGAAGAGGGGGTAAAGAGGATTAGAAGCAGCAGGACTCCTATATCCGGAAATGCAGAGTGGGGAGGACACATCAAACTCATTTCCAAGACAGACCCGAGTCCAATCAAGCGTGGAGCGCTTGAAATGAGTGGGTGCCACCTGTCCTGTTGAGCTGATATCACACCTTTCTTTATTCTTGTGTGAGCAAGAGAACATCACAGTTCCTGCAGAGGAACAGGCTGTGCTATGTGCGTGTTTGTGCACATGTGCATGCGTGTGCACGCACTGCAGATGGAGCCCAGGGCCCTGCAGGTGCTAGGCAAGTGCTCTGCCGAGAGCCACCCACCCAACGCCATCCACCCTGAGCTGTTCCCATGATGTCTGTGAGTGGTGGAGGACGCTGAACCAACCACTTCCCACCAGCATCTAGACACTGAGTGCTTGGAGATTTTGTACGTTGACATGTAATTTGATGGAAGCTTCCTTGTTTTTGCTTCTTTGGGTGGCACGCAGTCTGCCATTTACTAACCCACATAATTGATTTCCTGTCCAATGACCAGCTCACTGATGCCTGGCAATTAGCAGACAGACCTTGCTTTTCATAATGGAAAGCCCTGTGTCCGCTGCTTTCAGAAATGTATTGATGCAATTTGGCAGTTCAGGTCTCACTATGACTGGTGAGCTAGGCCAGGAATCGATGACCGCTTTTTCTTAAACTCTGCATTATGCATGGTGGGGTTCTCTGCCATTATTTTATTATAATATTGTTACTATAAAGAACAAAGGAATTTCAAAAGTTTGTCACGAGATCTTGAACAGTAGTTTAAAATTCAGTAGGTTTTGCCAAGTTTCCCCCCTAACAAGTAAAGATTTATTCTCTGGAAAAACCAAAGTTACTCTATTATATGGGTTGTTCCCTTAACAGCACTTGAGGAAGAATGAAAATGGGCAGGTAGTCTAAATGTAAATGACATATTCCATTTGGAAATCAGTGGCTAAAGGACTGAAGAACTATTGAAAAAAATGCCCACCTTTGGACTTGGGGTTTCAATCCAATACTATGAAGCCACATTGGATTGTCCAGCAGCACTTACTGACTGATGAATATATGGGGGCTCTCTGCTGTTACTTCTGTCTTTTTCTTCAAAGGGAGATAATGCACAGTATCCACAAAGATAAAAATAAATGGATTTAAAAAAATTTAAAAGGGACACATTATCATCCAGCAGTTATCAATAACTTGAAATGCTATAGCATTTTTCCCTTGGATTGGAGTTAGTTCTGCCATGCTGTGTATGTTAAATTTGTAAATCTGTGTAGGTTTAAGTTTCAGCAAGATTTTGTTTTTCTTTTTTTCTTTCTCCCTTGAACTGATTTCTTCTGAGAATTCATTTCTAAAACTACAGAGAAACAGGAGTCTGACAATCCCTGGCAGACTTTATCAGGGTAAGTAACTTAGTAAGTTTGTAATACTGCCCAGCTGGCCCACTGGGGCACTGACTTTGAAGCTGAATCCACAATCCTCTCTCTCTATATGTAAATGTATATATTTATATATACACACACAAGTATATATATATATAAAATAAATATGCTTATATAAGTGTGCTGTACATGTACACATAATACATATCATAGTTACTTGGATATACATGTGTGTGTGTTTATGTATAGATTATGTATGCCCCTTAGCAAAATGAGTGGGAGGTGTGACTTTTACCTAAATATCAAGGAGTGGGTGGTGACCAATTTTGTCTTTCCATCTCAGAGTACTGCTCCCTCGCAGAGACCCCTCATCCTGTCTCCTCTCTGAAATTAACTTAGTGAGCTCAGATACCCACCATCATCACAGGCGGCAGACACAGCTATTTGTTCAAACAAACGTGTGACCTCTTGTTTTTCTCCACCAGCTGGAGCATGGCGTTGTTCCAAGCGAGTGACCACCTTCGGATGCTCAGGCTCCCAGGTCCCCATGCAGTTAGGGCTGGCTCTGTGCCATGGCTCTCCAACCAAGATGGATGCAGAATTCTGTTGCTGGTTTTGTTCTCCTAAAGGAGAATCGCTAACACTGACGAAGCTCCTTTCTTCTTATTCTTGCCATGAGGACCGATATGATGAGGATAAAGACAATGAACTCAACACAGCAGTGGTGGCAACAATAACAAGGACAGAAAGTACCTGCACCCCAGCGGTGTTAGCAGCTGAGTCAGCACCAGCAGGGACTCAGGGCTGAACTTCCCACTGCAAGAGAGAACAAGAAATCCCCTTCACCTCACCCTCCCAGTGCCAGTTACTGTTTCTGCCTCTGGCTTAGCTAACCCCGTCCCTGCAAGCGCATTAGTAATGGGACAATGCTGGAGCAGACTTCGGGACTGCTCTCTGTTTTAGCTCCTGCTTCACACAGGACACACTGTCAAAGCTTTTGATCGTATTGTGCTTTCTGGCGAAGGGTAGCATTTTTGTTTTGTGTATTTATTGTTTTGCCTCTTTAGGTACTCAATTCTTTCTGCCTTCTGATAAACTCACGTTGCCTTGAGGAATGGAGGCCTTCAGCAACGTCCTCCAGGACCCTGCAGTGAGCCTGTCCTCTTCCGGTACTGCTGCCCATCCCGCCCTGCTGCTCTCGAAGGCGGTCCTTTCACTTCTTCTCCGCATTCCTCTCCCTTTCACCATGACTTTTCCTCTTTCTTTCCCCCACATCTTCTGCTTACCTTTCCTTCCTCGTTCACTACATTAGAATACATTCTTCTTTATTTCCCGTCCATACAAAACTTGCCTCCACCCCTCCCACCGTCTGACCCATTTCTCTTCTCCCCTCTCCAGCTACATGACTAGACCTTAACTTCTCCCTATTTTCTCCATCTTCTGAATTTCCTTCTCAGCTCATTATAATCCTCCTCATCTGTGTACCAGGCCTTTATGTCCTCTCTTCTCTAGTCGGCAATCTCTGTGTGGACGAGAGTGACCGTGGTTTTCGAAATCTGTGTGCATCCACCTGCAGCTTACCAGTCTCCCTCACCTGCCGTCCTGTTCATTCATTTCTTTAAACTCTGCATTCTTGGTTTTGCTGCTTCTTTCTGGCTTTTCTCTTTCCTAAAAATCATTAGAATGTTACAATTTCTCAGGTTTAAATCTCAGACTCTCTTGTTTGTTTATTTATATTTCGGTTTGAATGATGTTATTTTTCAAATAGTGAAACCACAACCCATGACCTTTCCCCTGGGCTCTGGACTCACTCATTGAAACATCCATTTGGCATCAAGTGGGGGCCTAACAGATATCTCACACATGACCAGTTCAAACGTACGAACAGTCACCCGGACCCCAGCACTCTTCAGCTCTGTTCTTCCCTGTCTCAGGAAGTGCTGTCCTCATTATCCCGTTCCTAAGACCAGAAATGTGGACACCATACTAGACCCCTCCCTTTGCTGAATTTCCTGTCCAGTCCCTCAGCAGGTCCTGGTAGTTGTGCCACAGAATCACTTCATAAGCCACATTTACCTTGCTCAAGCATGATACACCCTTAAAAACCATTCACAATAAAAGCACCCACCTTGAGAACTAAGGTTAGAAAGAATTTCAGTACCAGAGGTGGTGAGGTGTGCAGCAGTGGGACTTCACACACAAAGTGGCTTTGAAAAGAGGCCCTGCCTGCTAAAGCTTGAGGGAGGAGCAGCACAGCACTGGGTGAGTGCATGCGGACTCCAGGGGGCATGGAGAAAGGTGTTCACGTGCTCAGCAGGCCCAAGCACACAAGCAGAGGAGAGGATCCAGACACCAAACCGAGGGACAGACCTATGATGGAATACTACACAGCAGTAAAAATGATCAAAGTAGAGGAACACAAAACATCATGGATGAATCAAGAGCTACAACTTCTAAAATGACAATGAACTTGTATTGGTGGTATTTAGCAAAAGAAATCAGACTCAAATGATACTAAGAAAATTTTTATTTATGTAAATTTTAAAGACCTGGAAAGCTAAGCAATAATGTTTAGCAGCTTATGCTTAGCTGAGAGAAAAGATAAAGGAGAAAGAAAATGATTACTATAATACTGAAAATGGCAGCTGCCCACTGGGGGTGGCATGTGGTTTGGACAGCTCTGTACTTGTAATAATTAATTATTCTTCACTTTTACACTGTATGCACTTTTACATAAAAATGTATTGATACTCTGTGTGTGTGTGTGTGTGTGTGTGTGTGTGTGTGTGTTGCTAGGGATCAATTCCAGGGCCTCATGCACCAGTAGGCAAGAGCTCAGCAACGTCCCCATTCCCTTTATATATGAGTACGTGTGCATTGTGTTTTACAATACGACACACAATTACTAAGTGTAGAAATAGCTTCCCCAAATGAAACCACTGGGGAGGGATTCCCTCAGCCCTTGTCCTCGCTGCTGGCCCGCTGCCCTGCCTCTCGCTTGCTTTCTGCCCGTTCCTTGGTCCTCATTCACACCTCTCCCTCTGCTCTCCGCTGCCTCAGCCTCTTTGCCTGCTGGTCCCTCTTGTGCTCGGAGAGCTTCCTATCATGCCAAGTCAGGTCGCAGTGTCGTCCCTTGCAGGAAGAGGTCCTGCCTCAAGGTCTCAGGCCCTCTCCTCTGGCACACCACCCTATTTGTCTTCTTTGCACGCAGAGTGATTCTTCGGGCACTGCTTGTTAGTTTGCTGACTGTATTTCCAACGGTCCAGGCTGTCCTAGGGAGGCGGAGGTCTTGTTTGCTTGTTTTTGTGACGCTGGTGCCTGGCACACACTAATTCTTGGTTAAATATTGCACAAAGAAAATCAATAGATTGGACTTAGCATCACAGGACAGCATCCCACGAGGTGGCGTATGTAAACTAACTGATAGCGGAGGAAGAGGGGGAGGAGGGAGAGAAGATAAAAGAGGGAATAGAAAAGGTCAAGGAGCCCCACTTCCTGTGCACCTGCAACGTGTTGGGTGGTGGAAAGCTGGGCAGTGGTGACAGAGAGGCTGTGGAGCGGCTGCCACCTGGCTTGTTCTCTGCATGTATCCTCTAGGTAATAAGAGTCCAGTCACTCTCTCCAGATTATTCTTCCAGGAAGGCATTATCCACAATGCCTTGTCCGTCACCACGAGGCACCATCGTCTGTCCTCGTGACCACTCCCAGGTGCCCGACACCGTCTTGGAGATGAGCTCAGCACCACCAAATGCAGTTTGGGAGGTCATCACTGGCCTGGCCGCTGTGCCAGGGTGGTCCCCAGCCCTCAGCCCTCCAGCGACCGCGCTATCAGGAGGGCTTTTGTCAATGTGCGTGAAGCATCTGAACACCGAGGAAACGACCCAGCATGCTAATTAGACCATCAGTAGATCATTCCTTTTAAAAGCTCCATTTCTCTTCTCTTCATTTATTTTCAAACAAAAGAGCAGCAGCACATTAGGAATGAAATCAGAATGCTAATTAATTCCAATTCAGTAAATTTCCAAACAAGTTCTTCATATCCATGAACCAGAAATATTTAAAAAATATTTTCATGATATTAAACTTGAGCTCTTCCATTGCTCATAAAGAAAGAGAGACACATTGGTGCTGCTAGCCTGCACATATGCTCCCAAGAAATTTCAGGAGCAGTATATAACACTAACTCTGCCACTAAAATATGCATCTCCAAGAGTACAGAGTAATTTCTCCACATTAATCAGTCATCCGAGTCAATATCTGGAATCAAGTCTGTAAGTTTAAATGAAAGGGGTGTCTTAAAGAGCACACCATCATTTTCGCATCTTAATTGGTCATCAGAATTGATGGTATCAAGTCTATAAATTTAAATGGATGGAATGTCAATTTTGTTACAAAATAATATCATAAAATTCAAGCCGTCAAATTTTATAAGACTTGTTCAGGCCAAGTAAAGCAGACTAAAATTTATTAAGAAAATGTATTCTTGTAAGAGAAAGTTTAATTTGAAATATTAGAGTATTGGTATAAATTTATCCATTATAAAATAATTGGAAAAATGTCACTAATGTTGTTTTTCTATTTAAATCAACTTGTAATTAACTATCATTCAAACAGAGTGAAGGATCAAAAATAACAAAACAAAAACCAATGTGTAAGTCAAGATTTGGAGCAGTTTTGAGATTGCTATTGAGTTTTTGACTTTGCTGCTATAGAGAGCTGGGGTGATGTGTTTGCAAAGGAATGTCCTTAGAACAAAATTATTAATAACTGCAGGCTGTGTTTTCCAAGTGTGCATTCGATTGTGTGATTCTTATTGAGGACTGAACATTTTCTTCGTGGTATCATAATGTTGTCTAACATTGTTATTAGGTGATTTGAAAACCACAAAACATAATCATAAATCTACAATCAAACATTTTATTTGAATTTCTTGCAGTCAATTTGTCCTTAGATACTTTCTCTGTTTTAGCAATATCCTTATATACTTTCATTGTATATAAACATATCTGAAATGATTTTATATATTTTAAACAGATTATTACACACTTCAAAATAACAAATTTTAAAAAACAGAGGGAGAGCGACAGAGAGAGAAAGAGAGGATCAATTTTATTTAGTTTTTCACGTGGCTTTCGTTGCTCTGACACTTCATTGTGTACGTGGTGCTGGGGTTTGAACCTGGGTCCTCGCACATGTGGAACTGCTGAGCCACTGCTCCAACCCCTACAGTAATCATCTTTATCAGAGTATAATATACATAAAATAATGCTCAGTCTTTTTTATTACTAAACCATTCTTGGTTCCCTAAAATAGTCCCATCTGGACTTGGTTTATTACAACTAAATATAATTTGCCAAGGTTTTATTAGGATTTTTGAATCCGGATTTATGACTGAGTTGGTTTAGTATCTATTTTTGTCAGGCTTTATAAGGGTTATGTTTAATAAGTATGGCTGAAAAAGTTCTTTTGAAATTCTGGAATAGCACATATAATGGGACCAATATTCTTAGGAATAAGAAATTGAAACAAAAACTAAACTCATGTGGGCCTGGAGTGTGTGTGTGTGTGTGTGTGTGTGTGTGCGTGTGTGTGAAAATCCATTGACAATTAATTGAGGGAAAACATATTTTAAGTTTCCAGAACTGAATTTTACTGCATCCAGGCAAATTTTGGTAATGAATGAGTAGAATCACTATGCTCAAATTTATGAGTATAGGGAGCTGGAGCTATAATGCACTTTTATTTTATTCCCTTCCTTTTTGATTTCTTTAGATATTTAAAAAAGGGTCTCTCTTTTCCAGTGAACCATTTGGGAGGGATTTGCAGAAATCAAGATCCTTCCGGACTAAATGATCGGCTTGTATCTGTAAGCAAAATGACGTTCCCTACATGAATCATGATACATTTATCAAATTCCGGAATTTTTGATATCATTTGAATTCTCCTACCTAACCTATACTTTATGTTTAAATGTCTAAGATAAGGTCCCAATAATGTCCTTGGGAAGTAATATTTTTTTCCAGTTCTGGGATCCAATCCAGGACTGTGTATTTCCATTACCTATAGTGGCCCATTAGTTTCCTTTCATTGATAACCACTTTCTCAACAGTTGTTTTGCTATGGACAGTATTGTCCAGTCTGGACTGGTTGCTTTGTAGAACTCTTTAGCGTTGGTTTTCTGCTTCTTTTCCATGGCTACGTTGTTGTAGTACACTTTACAGAGAGGCTCCACCCAGGGTGTGTCTTCCATGTGTCACCTCAGAGGCACACGTGCCACTGTTGAGTAAGTTACCTTTGCTGCCACATTTCTGCACTGTGATGTGGCCTCCCTGCCTCCATTTGTAATTACTAAGAAAGATCTTGTGCACAGTTTTGGGTTTGATCTCCACTGCTAGTTTTTGCCTGAGTCGATTATTATTACGGACCTTGCAAAACAGTGATTTTCTAGGTCTTTCATTACTTCCACACTTGTTAATAGAGTTAGCATTCTATTGAAAAATAAATTAACAATTTTGTTTTAAAAAATTCTTTCCTTCTTCATATATTTGGATGTGTACCAGTGTAGATGTATGTGTTCATTTTTATTCAATATGTTGCAATTAATCTCTTCAATGTTCTTTGAAAGGCTCGAAATTCTCCAAATTTGACACCAAGCAAATTCTTAAGTCCTTCTGGTATGTTCTCATTAAGTTTTTAAAACTTCCTTAAATCTTGGCACAGATATGTCTTCAAAAATCTCTTGATATTTTCTTTGTCCTAGCTTCAAAATCAAACATTTTTTGTGCATGCTATGCCTAGAGAGCATGATGCAGTCCCTTTTGCCCTTTACGTACATGGGGAGTTGTCAGATCATTGCTAGTGCTTCCATTTCCAGTCCAGAACCTCAAGGGTCTTCCATGACCCAGGAGGGGAACAGGGAGCAGAGTCTGCCTTTCTGTTGGGAAGAGTCCACCCATCTCATTGGACAGAACTGTGATGTGCAGATACCTTCACAAAGGACTGGGAAAGGATTTTTTTTCTCTAGATGAATTCTACATCTACCCAAGCAGAACCAGGGTTGTTAATAAAAGAAAAATGCGGATAAAGATGAACATATTGAGTTGGCAGCTGTCAGTATTTGCCACATGGAGGTCTCTCAGCTTTGAGCGAAAACTGCGGGTCGCTGTGCTGACTTAATTCTGGACTCACGGCAGCACTTAACCCCTCCTGTGCCAAAGACACAGGGTCCTTGTTTGCTTCCAATTGATAGTATCCTAAACATGCATCGTTTTCCTTTGTAACTACAGTGGAAACATTCAAACGTCTGAGCAGAGTACAATAATGTCGTAAGGGATCTGGAAAGACTGTTCTCATTCTACAAGAGCCCCTGTGTCTGTGCAAAGAGCCAGGTCCAAACTAGGGAGTGTTGCACATCTGCAAAGGAGCTCTGGACAGTGTCCACATGACCTATGACCTCTGGCTCATCCTAACCCCTGCCTTTGTCCACACCTACTTCTCATCTCTATGTCCAGTTCTGCCGGGTAGCATTGATGCGAATCTTGCCTACCATCTCAAGTTGCCATTTATCACCCTTTGGATAAGATGATGAAAAGAACCTATTTTTAGAAAGAATGGAATTATTCCCAAAAGATCATATGGCTGCTCTCTATCATGTCCCCCTGCTAAGAAAAAATTGCATGGAAAACAGGTCACTATCTTCCCTCTGAAAGACAGAGGTATTTTCTGCTCTTCCTCATGGAATGGCCTCTGAGGGTCTCCCACTGATGGCTTCACTGTTTGCAGATTCTGATTAAGAAGACAATGGGTTAATGAAGACACCATGGACAGCCACTTTTCCATCATTGTGTGTTTGACTTACAAAATGATCTTGCATGGAACTCCATTTTTATCTTAGAGAAGAATCACAGAAGTTGTCTGAGTCTTGAGGGTGAAGGAAAAAAGAGGAACCTGTCACATTATCTGAAGCAGACTAATTGTGTTCAGCTTCCAAGTCCAGTTTACCTGCTGTAAATGAAAATGATATAGAATTTGAGCATTTAGGAATATTGTTTTATTAAAGTCTTAAAGCAAGTAAAACCAAGGTGAAACTCTCAGACCAGATGAATGTATAATTTTAATGTGACATGGGTAGAATATAGCTATTGTTTTTCTCCTTAATGAAGTCATCCTTAGGGTACTTAGATATATGGCAAATGTCTAGGCCTTGTATTATATATATATAATCCTTGTATTATAAGGAAGGGGATGGTGTAGAATAATTTGAAATCAGCAGGAATGAATTGCTTTGCTCTTTTTCCATGAAAAAAACAATTCTTTTCTGAGATGAGTTTGTTCTAGGATGATTCCCCAGACATAAAACATCAGCATCGCCCGACCAGTCTCAATCGTACGCTCGGCTGCCCTGGAGACTGGACACTGCCGTGAAGACTAGTAATTCTCTTTGGCACTTTGGACTTGGCT
Organism: Aplodontia rufa; assembly: GCA_004027875.1. Taxonomy (NCBI): domain Eukaryota; kingdom Metazoa; phylum Chordata; class Mammalia; order Rodentia; family Aplodontiidae; genus Aplodontia; species Aplodontia rufa. The sequence goes on from PVKS010000925.1 coordinate 50,708, forward strand.
ATAATTTGACTGCCCTACAGTCATTGTAGTCTTAAGATAAATACCACCAGGTATAAACACTAAAACTCTAGTTTGCCTAGACATTTGCCATATATCTAAGTACCCTAAGGATGACTTCATTAAGGAGAAAAACAATAGCTATATTCTACCCATATCACATTAAAATTATACATTCATCTGGTCTGAGAGCTTCACCTTGGTTTTACTTGCTTTAAGACTTTAATAAAACAATATTCCTAAATGCTCAAATTCTATATCATTTTCATATTCATTGTCATACATAGAAGTGACCATGTTCTAAAAGAGTGCTTCCCAAAGTCTGTTCCGTGGAACACCAGTTACACAGGATGCTCTATGGACAATGAGAAATCTTGGGACAAATTCATTTGAGAACTGCTGCAAACCATGTCCCTCATTTGGATATTTGCACTGAATATAAAGTTTTGCAAACTTATAGTGAAACTTTCAAACTTTGTGTGAATCTAATGTTTTGCTGCAGAACTCTGTGATCATAAACTACTAATTCACATCCTTTGAAGTGAATGTTTCCAAGAACAATCTTCAAAAAACACATTTCTAGAATTGAGGTAAAACACTGAAATTAATCTCAATACAATATTTTTAAAGCTTGGTCTTCTTACCTTGGCTCAGATGCAGACTAATTACAGTTCTCTAGCTAAATAGCTACGTGAAGCATTCAGACATTTTTAGACGTGTGAGAAAGCCTTTGGAAGTCTCTATATACTTTTGTGATTGTGATATACAAGTGCCACATTCAGGAGTCCAAGGTTCCATACTGTCTCCTACTTTTTCAAATGATGACCATAAAGCTTAAATAGCCAGAGTTCCACAAATTAATAGACAGAATGAGGGTGGGTAGACGGGGATGAAGATGTCAATCTCAGGCTTAGCCATACTGCAGTTTCTCCTTGTGTGCTTCTTGGACTAATGCACAGAAGACTGTGGAAGGTGTTAGATTTGCAGGTCGATGTGCTGAGAGTGAAGGCAGGGTGGTGGAAATGGTTCCAGAACCCAGTTAAGATGGCTTGCAGCCCATGGAGCCAAGGCTGCATGCCGGTCACCACAACTCCAGACCGTCCTGGACCCTCCTGACAGCCTATAAATGTTCCTCATTCATCAGAAGCTCAACTGCGGTGCTGAGTGCTTCTTTACAGCGAGACTCCAGCTCTCAGCCCCGCCCCTCTCTTCCCCCTCAACCTCTGCTATAAAGGAGATGTTCCTTAGGGCTCTCTGTTAAACTCAGATTCCGCGACCTCGCCTTTATTTCCTGTCACTAATTAGTGCTTGCGGCACAACCACTCAACCTAATTTCTCACTTTTTCCCCAACAGACCAATTCAAGGGACTCTCTTCTCCGCCTGCACCTATACTGCTCTTTTCTGCCCCTCAGTGTTAGCATTTGTAATTTGTTCTACCTCAACTGTCCTGGCTTCTACTTAGCATGCAGTTGCGTTTCTGGGCCTATTTGGAGCTTTCACCTTGATTTTAGCAAACCTTTTGCCGCAGGATCCTGCCTGGTACTCATCCTCTTTCTTCTCATCATAGCAATTCAATTTTCTTCGAAGGGTTCCTCTATATTTTATCCTTTGCCAATCACTTGGGCTTATGGAAGTGACCAGGGCTCATGATAGGAGGTTATGGGCTACTTCCTTGCCAATCAGAGCCTCAGGGTCACCACAATTGCTTTGAGTGAACTTGGAGCAGCTCTTGCTATCCAGTGGAAAGGCCTGCAGACTGGTAGGGAGAGGCGAGTTTTCTATCCATGCTTACTCCTGACCCTCAACTAGCATTTGCTGAACCCACAGGACATGAGGCTACAGCAGCTGCTGAGCAACTCAACACCACATGGAGAGAATCTGTGAATGGAGCTGTCAAGAGGGGGAAAATATCACCCATACTCCTGCAACCTGCTGTGCCTGAAGGTACCATGGACTCCCCAGGCCCTGGAGGTCACGGTCAATTAGGGCTCTACAATGCAGCTGAAGGGAAATGCATGACCCTGAGACCTGCTTTGCAGCAGACATGCAGGAGCTGCGTTCCTGTCAGCAGCTTCCCTGAATGCTGCTTTGTGTCTTCTGGAGCGCACTTGATCACACACGCTTAGACATGAATGCTTCAAACACTACCTGTACTATTTTATCCCTGTGTTTGCATTTGCGTGCTTGATACTGTCTTATGTCTTGATTTTGCTGTTCCTCTTGCGGTTTTGCTGCACTTAGGTTTCTCAGGAAGATGAAGCTGCACAGATGTTGAGAGCATCACCCTGGGTTACGCTCACCGTCCTGCATGGAGATGTTTTTGCTCTGTCTAATGCATTTAGCTGTCCAAACAGACACACCAGAATCTGATAAACCTGTTATCCTTGATATATCCTGTGCCTGAGCCCTACCAGGTCTGAGCGCATAAGGCAGATTAGAAATAGAATGCCTACCCTGCCAACAATTTTGTTCACTCCCAGCCCAGTGAAGGGAGCTGGTTTTACGTTGGAGACACAGCTAGTCCAGCAGGATATAGGCAGGGCATAAAATCGCATTTCTCTCCTTCACGCCTTATGCAAGCCAAGGAAGCTGATTTTATTTCCAATTCCGTAACAAAAAGGAATAAGGTGCTAATCTTTCAAATGAAGATGGAAATATTTTTCCTACTGGCTGACTTTTCAGCACTATTTCTAAGTGAACTATCCTTAGGGAAGCAGCCCAGGATATAATTTTACTGTCACATAAAACGTTAGATTGTATTTTACTCAAATACATTTTATACTTTGACAGTTTTTCTCCCTCTCTCCCTCTCTCCCTCTCTCTTTTACAACTTAGAAGGAAGGGATTTCGTGGAGTAAAACTTAAAACAAAAAGCATGTTGCGTGGTGCCTTGCTTGCCTTGCCTGACGAACAGATGCAGTTTAGCAGATACCCAGAGCTAAGGGCATTTGGCAATCTCATCTCCTCCAGGCAAAGAAAGACGCCGCTTGTTGAGAAGGAAGGAAGAGGAGAGAGAGAGAGAATAGGAGCAAAAACAATAATAACAGGAAGACTTTCCTTTCCTCTTCCTCCGGGAGGTAAAGGGAGCACCACGTGCTCAGCACTGGCTCACCTGAAATAGCATGGAGGGCAGAAGAGAGCAAAATGGCTGTGTTCTTTGAAGTCTTTTCATATTTTACAATACAGGGGAATGATTGGTGTGGGTTGTTGTGAGTGAAATGATGAGGGGAAAAGAACTGTGATGCAAGATATATTAAATATGATTTCTTGATTTTTGGAGCTTTCAGGTAATTTTTTTCCTGTACAGAATGAGACCTCGATCTGAGATAAAAGACCCAAATTACTTTCCTTTCAGATCACCTTTAATTCACGTCAACTTTTATTGCATGTGAATTATCAGGAATGATGAAATTTGCATTTTCTCTCATCATGCTCACATCTAAGTGTATAATAATTATTATATTATGTAGTCCTACAAATCTTGGTTCCTAGAAGTGATTACTGGATTACTGTCATCTTAAAAATGTAATTCTAAGTAGGATGCCTTATTTTTAGAGAAGGAAAAATCACTTCTCTATGAAGCTATAATATGGGTAGAGGTGTGGATGGGGAAATAATATTAAATGCATTATGGATAGGCTGGACTGTAATAAGCCCAGGGAGGCTTCTTATTCTGAAAAACAGCAGGTGTCCATCATGGATCAAAGGCTGGATAATGGCAAATCCATTAATAGAGAGACCCACAGGGATGGCAAGGTAACGCGGGCTAATATGAGGATGCCACTCAAAGCCCCAGTCATGGCGTCCCACCGTCTCCATCAGGAATAAGTTAAAATGAGCTTTGCTCTTTTTACCAAACCTGACTTCTGGGCTGGACTCCAGAATCTTTCCAGGCTTACAGAGCTGGCATCCACAGCGTGGCCCCCATTTTCACCCAGGGGAAGCCTCAGTGGACTGGGTCTGGGGAGGTGATTCCCTATTCTGAGTTAGACTCTGGGCACTGTGCCTTCATCCACGGCTGCTGCTCTCAGATTCCATCAAGGGTAGATGATGCGCTCCTAGTTTCTTCACCCGAGAAGAGTTTAGAAATTGGCTTTCTTACATTGCCTTTGTGATATGAGATGGAACAACCTTCCCGGCCCGGGTGTTTAGGTGGCTACTGCCCCATCCCTTAGCTCTTTCCATTCCATTCCCCGCCCAGCTCCTCATTTCTCTGCCCTCTTCTGAAGGGACACTTTTTAAATGGACCTCTGTCCCACAGATCTTTGGAGAGCCCTGCCAAGCCTCAGTGTATCCAATGCAAACACAGGTTTCTCTGCCTGGTGACATGAGCCAGTGTACCAGAGGAAAGGGTTGCAGGAATTTTGCTTTCTCCCCAGTTCAGCCGAAGGCGTGAGTGCCAGGGGCAGTGGGAACACTCATGGCTTCTCTAGGATAATTGGAAAGCTGCATCTGCCCCAATGGCTGCATCTCAGCTCTTCTACGCCTTGGGAGGGGCGCATTTGCAAACTGCCAGAGACTCGGTGTGTGTGAATGTGAGCTCCTGGAGTTCAGGTGTTCTCTAACCATTTGGTAATTGCTGTCTTCTACAGCCTTATAAAGGTCCAGCGCATGGAAAGCACTCCAGTATCTGTTGAATGAATGGGACAGAACCAAAGCAATATTTGTAGTGAATGCTCTAAGTTTGGAAAGTACTGTCACTGGTGTTTTATTTTATATATGCATTTGTGAATTTATATTTGAGATAGGGTCTTGCTAAGTCACCCAGGCTGGCCTTGAACTCACTATCCTCCCACTTCAGCCTCCTGTTTATCTGGGATTGTGGGCACAATCAACTGTGCCCAGCCAGTGGGGATTTACATGGGGCTCACATGTGTCCTCTTCAGGTTATTTCCAACCTGCCTCAGCATGGGGGCTGGCATGGCAAATGGGATCAGAAACCCCACAACGCGAGACCAAAGCTTACTGATGATCACTTTGCCTCTTCTTCCTTTGTCAATTCAGCCCTCTAGAGATTGCACCAGAAAACAACGCTTTACTTTAACCACTTGTAATTATTGATACTTAAAATCCATTCCATCAATGGATTTTAAGTATTTTAAGTCCACTGTGTGCTGAGCACTTCTAAGTGCTGGAAATAAAGCTGTTAATAAAAAGAACCCTTGACCCCAAGGAGCCCCTCCTCTCCTCTCCTCTCCTCCTCCTTTCCCTTCCTCTCTCCTGTTCTTTTCTTTCTGTTCATCATATGCATTCATGGTGTAGAGCGTGACATCTCAAGACATGTATGCACTGTGGAGTGGCTAATCAAACTAATTAACGTATGTTATCTCACTCTTCATTATTTTATGGTGGGAAAACTTAAAACATAGCAGAAGTTCACATTCTGATATAAAACAAAAATCATTTGCAAACCTATAAATGTGGCCCCCATGTGCAAAGAAAGAGACAGAACTCATGATAAACCATTGTGTAAAAATCTCCATGAAGCATGTTTCTTCCGGCAAAGATGAAGAATATAAATAGTAATAGATGCTGGAGAGGTTGTGGGGAGATAGGCACACTAGCACACTGTTGGTGGAGCTGCAGACTGGTACAGCCACTCTGGAAAGCAGTGTGGAGAATTCTCAAAAAATTAGGGATGGATCCAAGATTCAAATCAGCTTTCCTTCTTCTGAATATTTTCCCAGAAGAGTTAGAAGTAGCACATTACAGTGACACAGCAAAATCTACGCTCATAGCAGCTCAATTTACAAGAGCTAAATTATGTAACCAACCTAGATGCCCCTCACTGAAAGAATGGATCCAAAAACTCTGGTATACACACACACACACACACACACACACACACACACACACACATATATATACACACATATATGTGTGTGTATATGTACACATACATACATACACACACAATACAGTTCTACTCATCTATTAGAAACAAGGATATTGTGGCCTTTGAAGGTAAATGGACGGCAATGGAAGAAATCATGCTGAGCAAAGTTAGCCAAACCCAGAGACTCAAGAATGAAATGTTTTCTATCATTTGTGGAGGCTGGAGCTAAACCCAGGCTTGGGGGAAAGGCTATCAAAATAATGTGTTAGACCCAGCAAAGTGTATTAACACATAACCATAGATATGTGTGTGCATGGGGGGACACACAGGCAAAGGGGAGGGAGGACAGGGAGGGATCTAGGGAAGCAATCAACATTATAGCACACTCTTTACTCCCCTGAGAATCCAGGTAGCACATTTGCAATCATTGAATTCTGGAAAATTCACAGTCTAAACTTATATCACTTGTAGGGTTGAAATATAGAAGAATTGAGAGACTGGGGTGTGGTTGATGTGGGGGCAATTTTGGTTTAAGAATAAATGCATATCATATTGTTACTTTATATGCATTTATGATTGTACAATAAGTGAACCTCTTAATAAAATATTTTTTAAAAAATATTTCTTCTGACTTTAACATAGAGGCAACTCAAGAAAGAAAATGCACTTATGTATTTCAGCATGCCTCCCAGGTCTTGACACTTGCTTCTTCTTCTCCTTAAAAGAAGTCCCCAGGAACTTCTCTGGGTTTGTTCCCTTCTTTTGTTCAGGTCAACCTGCAAAGAGGCTGTCTTTCCCCAAGTCTGCACTGGGTCGTCCCCTTGCCCATGTCTGCACCTGCACACACCGCCTCTCCTTTCTTTAGGGCACATCACTGTGTGAAGTTGTGGTCATTTGTCAGCTTATTCCATGTCTTCTCCCACTGACAACCAAACTCCAGGTAGCAAACATCTGTTTTATTGTGTAGGACTTCAGTACCTTGATCAATAAATGATGATTGATGACTTAACACACTGAAAAAGACCATGCATATTAGCTTTTTAGTTATTCAATTAGACTTTAACCATTTGATCTTTAAAACATTCTTTTTTTTTTTTTAGAGAGAAGGACAGTGAGAGAAAGAGAGAGAGAGAGACAGAGAATAAATTTTTTATTGGGTTTTTCACATGGCTTTCGTTGCTCTGACACTTAGTTGTGTACTTGGGTGCTGGGATTTGAACCCATGTACTCACGCATGTTGTGCAAGCACTGTAACCACTGGGCTACCCTGCCAGCCCCTTAAAACATTTTTTAAAGTTAAGGTTTGTGTATACAATTACTTTATAAGACTGCCATTTTTCAGCCTGAATTCCTCTTCTCTGTACCTGGGCAAGGCCATCTGTTAATTTATAGCCATAATTGCTTCTGCAGATGGGTACTACACTATATACATGACCAAGAAGACATGGTGGAACTTGTCACCATCCTTAGCCAGTGACCTCTTATGTCTTCACTTTGGAGACAGGACCAATCATTCAGACTAGAAGTCCCCATGCAAATTGAATGAATAGTCCATAGGGGCGATTTCAAAGCACTTCCTTCCTGCCATGAAGGGTTTGTTTCAGGATGTCAACTGTTCTTGAACTCTGAGAAGGCCTGCACATCCCCTGAGCTATCTGATCCAGGTATCTTGAAGTCACACCCTGAAGAGTATACAAGAACATTTCTAAAACGGGGTAGCAGGGTTCACTGTATCCATGATGCGTAATCTAACCACGCAGAAGCGTTTCCGAAAATTCATTTCACTTTCTCTTTTTTCATAGAATGTTTCCTCAAGCACATCGCAGATTGTGGTCAAATTGATTTTCACAGCCAATCAGATGAGTGGTGGGAATCAGTTTAAGTGATTTGTCCAGTTTTTGGCATTATGTATGTTGGCAAGAAAAACCGTGCCCGGCTACACTTAGAACAGAATTTGCCATCTGTGATGAATGTCTACCAATTATTTTTCTTAATTTGGAGTCTGTCATTGCTTCTGATAAAAGGCAAAACATCACAAAATTTTCACACCTAATGAGTTTAGAAAATACACCATTACAATTTTAAAACAACGCACATAGCTTCAGAATTTGTGGTTGGAGGACAGTGAGATGTGAGCCTGAGGCCTTTTCTTGCAGATAGCATTCCCCATTTGAGAATGTCCCTTTAGGTTTTCCTTGGACATCTACCTGCCTCCAGGCCCAGCCAATGAAACCCCAGTGCAACCAACGTGCTAGTCCCTCCTCAGGCTCAGGGTGGACGCATGACCAAGGCGGAGCAACCAGACAGTGCTGATCCCAGGCCCGTGTGATTTGGTGCAGGAGTAGCGGTAACCTACAGTGAGCCTAGACTCCATGATGTTTGCTGGCATCGCCAGGAAGAGGTGCTCATTTTGCCAGACCAAGGGGTGTGAGGATGCAACTGTGGAGAACCTGCAGCCAAGATGGGAGAAGGCTGCGTGAAGCAGATGCAACCCCGAGCATTGGGGTGGGAAGATGGAGGCGAGAGGGAGACATGGAAGAGGGACTAAGGCAGAAGCTGGCTCTTGAGACATCTAGCTGTGGATGTTAGCTCTAGCTGTGCCTAAGGGCAGGTGCACCTTCTTAGATGCTTCCAACTGTTTTTGAAAACTTTATCTCATTTGATTTACACTTCTGTTGTTTGAACCAGAAAAATTGCTTGACTGCTGGAGTTGGCCCTATAAAACCAAAGATAGCTATCTAATCCTTTAGTGTTTGGCATGACTTAGACTTGGCATTAATTTAGTCTTTGGGGCTCCATCCAAAGACCCAAAGGTTTTAGTTTCATTGTGAATGTCACATGAACAGTTTATGAGCACAATTTCTTACATGTAAGCACGCCCTTTTTCCCTAAATGTGATTTTACTGCATTTATCAGGAGTGATGATATTTCCTGTTCAAAGATGGGAGTGAAGTCAGTCTTTAGGAAGCTCAAACCAAAAAGAAGTTTGTATTTTCACGTGCATTTTCAATTTATTTCAGACCCTAACTTGGAGAGGAGAAGAGGCTGATCACCACATAATCTATTCAATTTCAATTTCAAAAGATGCTGCTGCTGATCAAAGGATACTTGTGAGTAGCATATTTCCATAAAATGAATTTTGACAACTTTCCCCCAAATGTGTGTCTTACTTTAGCTTCTGATTTGGAAGGAAAAATGGAGGTTGGCAGGAAAGATAAATGACAGTGATACTGCTGATATTCAAAGCTGAATGCAGTCTGCCTCTTAGAGTTTCTGGAGTTTTCCACAGCAGGTCCACAGCGAGTATTTTTATCTAGAATGTGCACCACCTCTTCCCAGTTCGTGCATGGTCTGGACAGGGTGGTACATTTCTCAAAGGAATGCCCTCTTTCCTCTGCCTATTAGCTACCCAGTTCTAACTCAGGTCAGGCCTGCAGCCTCGTTGTTGGGAATCCTTTGCATGTGTACTAACATGCACAGAGCTCCGGGAGGCCATCCTTTGGAATTGCATGTGCCTATCTGCAGGACCACAGTCTTAAGGGGACTTGCACTCAGCATTTCACGGAACTCATGCTTCCGTACAGGTGCCATGATATGCTTTCCTTTTTAAAAGGAAATACTTTAAGCAGTAACATATTAATATCTGAGTATTTTTAAAGTAATTCTCAGGGCTGAGGATGTAGCTCAGATGTAGAGTGTTTGCCTGGCATGCACAAGGCCCTGGGTTCAATCCCCAGTGCTGCAAACAAACAGAATAGATAAATAATCAAAATGAATTCTTGAGTATCTCTCTGATACTGCCTGAAAGTCATTCTTGATAAGATTATTGCTTGTACTTTCTGTGCAGCAGACTTATCTGGAGGGTGTGAAAATCTGACTGATTTTTAATCTAGTTCACAGAGCAATTTCACTTGAAGAATAAGACAGGGCCACAATCACAAATTGAAAATAAAGAAGTAAATAAAGGCACAGTGAACCAAACACAGTTTTAATTTTCAAATAGTTTACTTCTGGTCTTGTATCAAGCAAGCAGATTAGTTATGGTGAGTTTTCTTGGTAAATATGAGATTTTAGTTAAAATAGCACAAAATCTATCTTACAACAGTTCAAATGGATTTCTTAACTTTGAATCTCTAACATTTGACACATTCTCTCCAAAATTCAGAACTTCTGTTCTCTGAGGATAGGTTCAAAAAAAATAACATGAAACATTGATTAAAACAACTGCCCCAAAGCCTTAATTTATCTAGAGGTGTAAGAATTAACACTGAGAATTGCGAGATAAATACACAATATTCATATTTTTTATTATTGCATATTGTGTTCATTTCAAATCAGACTCACTCCACGAGGAGTTGAAGTCAGAGTCTCCAACACAAAGCATGGGCACCTTCTAGCATGTGTCGCCCATCCTCATTCTCTACCTTCCCATTGCCCTGTATGTATCAGCTGTCTAATGCTATGTAAGGAATAACCCGGAAGTATTGCCGCACAGTCTCTCTGAGTCACAAACTGGGGCAGACTTAGCAGGGTGTCTCTGTTTCCAGGTGACCCAAGAGACCTTCAAGATGTTGGCTGGGGTTCCAGATCCCTTGAGCTTAATTCAAGGAGCATCTGATTCCAAGCTCACTCATGTGGAAGGGCTTGGAAAATTCATCCCCAAGTTGAATCTAGTGGTTCGTGGCAGGTGTCAGTTTCTCTTCTCTGTTGCCTGAGTTTATCTGCTTCTTGCCATGTTAGACTCTCCATGAGGCTACACAGAGCGTGGAAGCTGCATTCCTCCAGAGCGAGGGCTCAGAGAGAGAGGTCTTTTGTGAGCTCATCTCTGTAGTGACGCCCTAAAACTTTCGCCATATTATAGTCATTAGAAATGCATTAGGAGGGGAGTTCCAGCAGTACAATTGGTTAGCATGCAGTACTTACAAGAAATGAACGGGTAGGCCCAGCCCACACTAATAATCTGGTCTGCTGGAGTGCACTGGAGTGGTGGAGGCAGGAATTAGGTTGAGCTGGGTTTTAGTCCCACATCCAATACTTACTAGCTATGTGATGTCATCAAATTTCTTAGCATCCCCCCCTTCTTGATTTGCTCTTAGATTAAAAATGGAATCCATAGTTCCTTTCACCTAGACTTGTAGCATGCTGTGCAGGAACAACCTCTCTCCAGATATTCTCTGCACAAGGACTCAGTAGAAAACATATTTTTCTGCCTCTCTTGTCCTGTAAGTCCCACAGCACCCCAGAACTCATCCCCTGCTAAGACTTCTGCATCCTATTGGTAAGAGCCTCAGTGCTCCTGTGATCCTGTCTGGGTTGCAATCCGTCTCTACCACCTCTTAGCTGCATGAACAAATGCAGGCCAATGTCTGGAAGATGCAGTTCCCCCAGTTATTAAAAGTGAAAAGCAAGAGTCGTAAGAAGTGTGAAAGGATTAAATAAAATGAGTTGAGCATCTACCTGGCAGATGATCAGTGACCAAAGTGTGGCAATTCATATTGATCAAGAAATCAAATTGTTCAAGAAATCAGCTGTGGTTGTGGATAGGTGTGAACCCTGGAAGCCTGCCTAAGGGGATCACTTACATTCAGGGTTTCTTCCACTGTCTCTCCCCACGTGCCAGCTCAGTGAATGCCCCATGTATAGCTGAGAGCTTCTGCAGTGAAACGAGCCCAGGAAAAGCAGACTTGGACCACAAAACAGAAGCATATTGGGTAAACCAAGTAGCAGAAGTAAGTAGAGAAAAAGTGATTCTTCTTGGGAAAATACAGAGCGCGCAGGTGAGGAAAAGCTATGAACAGAAGGCATTCGGACCATTCGGTGAGAGAGCATTGTGATGGGCTGGAGAGGAATCGGGTTGAAAAGCCATCAGCTGTCCTCTGCACTCGCTCCTTAAATCTGAATTTTGTGTCTACTTGGGGGAAATGAAACAGAACACACTGTCTCTGCAATAGGCTTTATTCAATTCGTATCATCTGAGGCAAAGACTGAGAAATGGTGATTTGGAAAGAAATTGTAAATTACATTCCTGTTTTCTTGTTTATTCTCTGCCTCTGCACTTTCTGGACCCTCAACCTTCTGCCCCACCCCATTCTCACGGCAACCTGAGAAAACATGCTTGTTCTAGAGAACGAATTGATAAATTCGCATTCGTCTTTGAAAACAATTTTCCCACTTGTAGTACCCTGTCAGGCTTGTCCAAGATCAAAACAAGACCTTGTGGCGCTCTGAAAATGAACTTGGTTAAGCTGCACGGTTGCAACCCCACTCCGGTAATGACCACCTGGAAGCCAGCGAGGCAGTGCGTGGTTTGGAATTTTAAGGGCAGTGTTTCCTTGACTTAGTCTGTCTTTGCTCTGGCTTGGGGACCAGAATGGGGTCACCTCGTGATTAGCCAAATGTGTATGTCCCTTACACACAGCAGGGGCTGAGCTGTTGAAAATGAGTCTCAGGAGGAAGGAGGAAGAGGCAAAGTGTATTTCTGTAAGCCACGCAGGGGAACCACTCTAAAACACACTGAAATAACCAGGTAAGGTTGTCGATTGAGGTAGTTGGTAAGCACCACACACTCCGCACTTCTTGCGGTGCTGGGCACAGTGGTAGGCCGGGCTTGGGCACAGTGTGGTTTATTGCTGTCTTAGTGTGCTTATTTCTTTGAGTATCTTTTTCTACGTACAGCTTCTTCTGAATCTCATCAAGAAGGGTCATTTCTGATTCAATCGCACTCTCCTTGGGTACAAAACTGGCTCTTCCACCCCCTGCAGACAGAAGCTGGAGTGAGTTTTCCAATTGCCCTGTTCCTTAACCGTCTCATCCGTCACTTGGAAATGTTCATCATAGGACTGTGAAGCCTGAAGTTTCAATGAATGGGACTGCACAGCATCTGTTCTGTACCAAAGGCCCAAGCGCTGCTCGATTCTGTTACTTGGAACTGGAATCATGATTTGCATTTTTGTGCCATCAATATATACTTCAGACGAACTTCTTGGTCACCTGGTACCATTGGAATAGTTGAATTTTAATAATAGAACAATGGCTCTGGGATTTTTGTTTGCTTTTAGAATTTACAACTCTTTCCTGGATATTCTGGTACATATGAATTCATTTAGACTGGTTTCTGTAAAAGTGAATTTTTTTGAATCGGTGGTCTTGACTTTTATAAATATTTTCTCCTGCACCTATCTTTCCCGAAATATGTTGGTACTTCTTCCTGTTCTTACTTCTATGCTTTCATCTTTTCAACCATAATGAAAGTTACATATTCTATTCTTTTTCCTAAATTTATTATCACAGTCTCTCCCAAATAATTAAGGCCCTAGAATATTTAAGCTTTGATTACACCCTCATATGATATGTGCTTGCTCAGCATATTATTTTTCTCACTTTAGGCCAATAAATTAAATATCTTTTCTATTTTACACTGACAATGTTCATTTATCTATATCTGCCAGAGTGCATGTTTCCATTAATTCTTGGATCCTTCTGAGGGATAATTTGAAGCACAATATTTCAAAGTGATTCAGAGATTCCTTTAATGAAAGCCTGTTGGTAGTAGAAATTCCTAATTTTTTTAAATTTATGCAAACGTGGTTTCATTTCACAGTTGTTCCTGAAATACAGTTTCGCGAGTCACGGCTTCGCAGTGGGGAGCTGGTTCCTTCTAGCTCTGTAGAAAGCTGTTGAAATAGCTCTTTTCTTGACTGGGCCATGACTTCCAATGACTGCTCCTGGGGCTTCCTGGCATCTGCACCTTCAGCCTTCTCCAGGTACCCTGGAGCCTGTCCACGTGAAGTGTGTCTTTATTTTGCTCTTTATTTTATGACCTTTTAAATATATTCATCATCTTTCAAAACAGTTCTACGTAATGTCCGCTGTTTGGTCCTTGTGGAACCCTGAGAGAGGGACATCGGATTCTCATTTTCTCCTCCCTGGTCTCTTCACCCCTTTCTCATGATGTCCACTCCTGGCCTGTGTTTTGGATAATTATTTCAGATTTTACTGTTCACTAATAATTTTTTTCTTTTATGCCTAATTTGCAATGGTTTATTTCCTTAAATTATAATGACTATTTAATTTTTTAAAGCCCTATTTTCTTCCTTTCCATTCTCCTATTTGTGTTTCTGAAATTTTCTTTTCATTCCGTTCCTTTGAACTTCTCCATAAATAGTGATCTCTATGACCTCGGGATACTTCCATCACGGGGAATTCTGGGTACCTAACTCTGCTGTTCACTGCCCGTCCTGACATTCACTCACCTGACTTGTTGCTTTTCAGACGTCACGATCTAGGCTGGTTGTCTAGTGGTTAGGATTCAGCGCTCTCTCTCAGATTTCACGATCTTTGATTCTGAACTCATCCATATACGATCTGAAGCTGTGGGAAACTTTGGACTAAATCGATGATGCGTTTTTCCAGAGAGGATTTTATTTGTTCTTAATGGAAAACTGGAGGCTTACTATTTCAGAACGTAAAAAACAATACCAACAAACAACAACAGCAACACACACACACACACATACACACACCAAAACAAACAAACAAACAAAAAAAAACAAATCAAAACAAACCAAAACAAAATGACAAAAATACAGGAGCAAAAACAGCAAACCTTTTTAAGATTCCCATCTTCATCTTGAAGTTCTGGGTAGGCTTCCACCTCTTCGCTCCTGCCCAAATGCCTGGCATCCCGCTGATGGCAGGCATGTTCAGATTGCTCCTGTCCCACCCTGCCCAGTGCAGTCTTGTGACTTTTGATTTCAGCTTGTGATTTTCTTTCCGTGAGAACTTAAGGCCGACCATGCTGACATGGGTGCATCCACCACCATCTTAGTCAATTCCTCTCTACCTCATCTTTCCTGCTTTTTGCTGCCTCTCTGGCCTATAAACACAATAGCCTGAAGGCAAGGATTCAAGGGAACAGTTGGAAGTAGTTCCTACTGAAGTGAATGAGACCGGTAACACCAGCACTGCTCCTTTCCTGCCCTCTGTCGCCCGCGTTGTCAGAATGTCCGCTGAAGATCTCCCCCACAACAGGTGCTAGACCCAGCACAGGATACACAGAGGCAGAGAAGGCAGATGTGCCACTGTGCAGAAAGATGGATCACACATCTGAGCAAAAAAAGTTTTCCTTCAGGAACTGGGAAGGTTTACATTGCAATTTCATTAGATAACCAAGTCTTACGATGCTTTTTCAGAAAAAAAAAAACCCCACCTTATTCATTGTGCAGAACTTCATGATACAGAGAAAGGGTCCTATAAGAAGTTGTTTTAAAGAAAGGCCACAAAAGGGTTGGAGTGGTTGCTCAGTGAGCACTTGTCTGGCATGTGAGGTCCTGGGTTTGATCCCCAGCACCACATACACAACCAAGTACAGGAAAATCAAAAACCTGATGAAAAAATAAATAAAAATTGATTTTCTCTCACTCTGTCTCTCCCTCTCTCCTTAAAACATAAGAAAGAAAGGCCACAAATGCTGGATTTGAACTGGAAAATCTAGCATGAATCTCACCTGTGGCTCTGGTTCTGAGGTCCTCAGTTTAGCCGTTTATTCCTCTGCTCTGTTTTCACATCTGAGCAACAAAGAAAGCAATGCCTTCCTTAGGGGGTTGCTAGGAAGATAAAATTAGCTAAATTGTATGGTTGAATGTGACGGCACACAAAGGGAAGAAGCCTCTCCGTCGTCACCCACAGAGTTGTTCCCAGGTAAAAGAAGTCCACAGGTAAATAGTCGGGTCTCACCCACCTCCACCGTAAGGCAGGACCACAGCGGGATCATCGTGTCTCTATGCTATAACAGTCACAGCGACTTAGAAATCTGACCTCATTTTCAGAGCAATCTGATCCACTAGAAATTGCAAGTTGAGTAGGCAAAGGAGAAGAAGCCTAAAACAAGGGTGGATAATTTTTTGGAAACTTATAATGAAGGTGTAATCATTGAAATCTGATTCTCATCACCTCCAGTTCTTTCCACCAAAACGCTAACAGCAACAAAGCTAAAGAAGTAATTCAACGTAGACAACTCGATGAGACTAGGGAGATAAGCCGGGAAAGCAGAAGAGAAGGGAAAAATGTAAATAAGGCCCAGGACTTTTGTTGATCTGCTTTTTTTTTTGTAAATTTCCAGGACCTAGTTTAAAGTCTGGTTTATCAGAGTAACAAATAAATATGTGCTTATTGATCAGGGTGGAATTAAGCAAATGGAAACCAGTTCCAGTGAATATCATTGATGTTATCATCATCATCATCATCTTAAGGAATCAATACAATACACTACTGTGTTAAGAACTTAAGCTTTAGACCCAAAACGCACTTAGATAAAACTTGGCCTGCAGGATTCAGCGCATGGGATTTTGTTCTTCTGAGTTGAGCTTCGTCTTCACCAACACAGCTGAAACAGAAGTACTTGCTCAGTCGGCTGCGGTGTGTGAGGGTGGTGGCTCCTACATCACTATTAACTTCCTGCTCTCTGTCTCTCTCCCTATCTTCCACCACTCCCACCTCCGCAGTCCTCAACGCCATTTTTGCTAACACCTCGTTTTTTTGAGCCAATGGTTTCTCTCTCTTTGTGCACAGGCAATCAATTATTTACATATTAATGATTCATTGTTTATAATCAAATATTTTGGAAGAAGGGAAAAGAGCACTTGGATGAATTTTCCCTGTGAGGAAAAAATGAAGTATAAAGGCATATTATTCCTATACCCTTTGATAATTGAAAAGATAGCAATGCCTAACATTATTACTGTGGTTGGGGTTCCAAGTCATTATGCTTGAGAGAAAAAAAAAAACATATTTTTAGCCAATTATCAAACTTTTTTTTTTTTAGTGAATGATAAGTGAGATTAAGAGATGGATTTCCCCTATCCCCAGACCTCACTAGAAAGGAGCAGGAGAGAAATACATCTATTAGCAAGAATAAAATCTTTGGGGAAAAACATATATTTTAAAACTGAAGAATTTAATAGTATTTTTTGCTTTGTAGTAGGTGTTTAATTATTTTCCCTGTCTTCCAACAAATATTTAGTAAAATATTAATTTCTGGTACCTTATAGATTTGGGGAATTTTAATTCCATTAATTTCTCTGCCTTTCTTGTAATACTTCAGTAAAGAATAAAAGAATCCGGCAACATTTCGAAATTACAGCAATTTAAAATGATATTAAAAAGTTGAATATAATGAACTTATACAGGAAAGGAATGAGGAGTGGAAGTAGTACCTTGGAGAATTCAGGGAATCCTTATACTCAAAGGAAATTAAACTTTTGATGTCAACATCCTAATAAAGATCTAATAAAATCTTTAATCTCTCACACTGAGATTTTGGTGTTAAAAGCTGTGTTCATCATCTTTTCATCTTTCATCTGGTACCCCAAATGGAAAGCATTTCAGGGCATTATGTACAATTTTATCAAAATAATTACAACTTTTATCAAATCTTCGCCTTAACAGATAGATGTCAGTTGTTGGCTATTTTACACGTATCATCTCATTTATTTTCAAAGTCATTATTAACCACATATTTTAGATGAGAATCCCCAAATGTCAAGGTGAGATTCATGCCAGGTCAATCCATTCTAAACCTCTCCAATGCTACAGTTCAGTGTTCGCTGGCTTCTTCATTCAAAAAAGGATGAATTTTTATAGCAAACAGAAGAGAGGGCTTTTAAATGCCTGTGGTAAAGGAGCAGGCACAAATGTCTGATGGGTTTATGGTACGAGTTTCTGGAAATAGATGTAATTTGAAATGCAATTAAAGGAATTCGTGAATGAAATGAGAAGAGAAATGGAAACGATACCCTCTGCAGAATCACCAGTTGTGCATAGCAGTGTCATGGGTAAATGCCCATCTGATAAGAGGTTTTAATTAAACTAAATAATTTATTATCCATTATACTTCAATGAATTAAAAAGGATATAATCTAAGATGCTTTATTTCTCTGAAACAGGATTGTATACCATAAATTCACCACATCATGTGTTCTCAAGTGAGAAAATGTCCAGATTAATAAAATGAAGGGGAGATTATAATTAATTTCCATAATATTTTAACCCTTGGTACATTCAACTAAATACTTTCTTCATGCAGAGCTAGACATGATATTTCCTTGAAAAGACACTACATGAAAATGAGTTCTTTGTAGGGAAAAATTTTAAATTAAATATAACCTGCAGATATTATTAATTCAATGATATATACTCACTGTGTATTTCTTATACATACATCTATATCTATATTTTTATCTATCTATCTATCTATATATATCTGTGTGGTTGTGTATATATGTACCTGTACATAATTTTGACACACACACTTATAGATATCCATGCACATTATTTACATTCTTGTATGCTTCCCCAATTTCAAGTTGTGTTTCATTTTAAAATCTTAAATATCTGTGGTTATTTGATATTAAATACGAAGCATACACCAAAAAAGAAAATAAATTTAAAGATCATGTAAAGAAAACAAATTCTGAAATTGATTACCCTAATTCCTCTTTTATCCATACAGGAAACTACTGGTGTTGTGGTTTAGATATGAGGTGTCCCCCCAGCCTGATGTGGGAGATAATACAAGGATGCCCAGAAGTCAAACCACTGGATTATGAGAGCCTTACCCTGGTCAGGACATTGATCCACTTGAAGGATGACCTGGGAGGTGATGGTAGGTGGGCAGGGTGTGGTTGGAGGAGGCAGGTCACTGGGGGCGTGTCACTGGGACTAGGGTTTTGTCCTATTGAGCAGAGCTTTCTCTCTCTGCCCCCTGGTAGCATGTCCTGAGCAGCTTTCCTTCACTACCCCTTCCACCATAATGTTTAATCTCATCTTGGGCTCAGAGCAACAGAACTGGCCACCAATGAACTAAGATCTCTAAAACCATGAGCCCCAATAAACTTTTCCTCTAAAATCGTTCTTGTAAGGTCTTTTGGTCACAGTGGTGAAAATTCTGATTAAAACAACTGGCAATAATTTCTTTCTTTTCTTTTCTTTCTTTAAAGAGAGAGGGACAGTGAGAGAGAGAGAAAGAAAGACAATCAATTTTATTTAGTTTTTCATGGACTCTTGTTGCTCGGACACTTCACTGTGTATGTGGGTGCTGGGGTTCGAACCTGCGTAGTTGCACATGCAAGGCAAGTGCCGTAACCACTGAGCCACCGCTCCAGCCCCAGCAATCATTTCTTGAGAGTCATTTCAAGAAAAAAAATGCACAGGCCACTCCGTAATGTACGAGCATCTTTACCTCTGAGTGATCTGTTTCTTTTTAATGCTCATCAATGAGCTCATATCGCAGGCATTGCTTTGAATTTTGCTATTTTCATGTGTGCCTTTTCCACATGAACACCCATAAATACAGCTTGTTCTTTTTAACAAATTCTTATCATTTTTAAGGAATATAAATTCCAGTTTACATATGATGATTACTTCACTTCAAGTAGTTCTCAGTCTTTGCTCTAAAACAATACTGTAATTAATAATAATTCCAAGGAGTAGAACTGTTGGATGAGAAGATGTGGGCATGTGAAATTTTAACCACTACTGCCAACGTAGCAATTTACCTGCCGCTAACAGTGTTCCCCATACCTTAACAAATACCCAGCGGAGATAATATCACTGCCTTCATGAGATGATTATTTCATCAAGTGGAGCATTTGTTTTATAAACCTTTATAATATTCACACTATTTCTGTTAAAAAGAAAGGCACAGTTAGTGCTTGAGAGAAAATTTTAAAATACTGTTTTTCATACATAATTTCAAGATTTCATGGCTCATGTAAACTTGAACATGGATGCAAATGCTGGCTAATTATTATCCTATTTAAAAAAAATGGTTCATTTTAGAAAAGATCACTTTTTCGAAATTTAAAGTATATTTTTCTGATAACAAAACTGCTTTTTTCATCATTGAAATGTGGAAAAAGTACAAAGTAAAAAAAAACAGGGATATATATTTTTTAAAATATGATTGATTCTGGGGCTGAAGAGGTGGCTCAGCGGTTAAGGCATTTGCCTGGCATGTGCAAGGATGCGAGTTCAAACCCCAGCACCACGTACACAATGAAGTGTTGGAGCAATGAAAGTCATATGAAAACTAAATAAAATTGATTCTCTCTCTCTTTCTCACTGTCCCTCTCTCTTTGAAAAAATCATTGATTCATAATTTTGTGCATATACTTCTTCTTTACTCCTTCTCCTGTCAGAATGTATCTGCATATCTGCCTGTTTAGCCAGTATAGACACAAATACCCATAACACAAGTGGGTGAGTGAATGCATAAATAAACACACACACCGTATTCACTTTCCTTTATGTAAATGGAAGGTCAAACAGAGCAGAAAGACCTTTGGTCCTGCAGCATCGGGATGCTCTTTGCTCCTCCTCCTGTCTTCTGGTGGATGTGAGCAGCCACCTGTTTCAGGAGTCTTAGAATTTAAAATGCAATCTACCTGAAACTTGGAAGGGTTCTTTTGAACCCATGTCCCCTCTTCCTCAGCCTTCAGTTCAGCAGCTTGCTGGCTTCAGCTCTGCGGAACGCTCATGTCAAGTCCTAGGGAATGTCCCCAAAGGAACACAGGACTTTCTCAAATCCGAATCCTGGAAGGTCTGCTTGTGGATGTCAGCTAGTGTGGCTGTTGTTCACTGCCTGGGGGAGAAAGAGGCAGCATCCTCTTTTCGTTGCTTGCACGGTAGTAGAATACATCGTAAAGAGGGATTGCAAACTTTTTATGTTTATTTCCTCAATTTCTCTACAATGTGAAGTTTTTCCTTACTCATTTCACAATTGCATGCATTTCATTGTAATGAGACCAGTTTAATCTCTATGCAAAAATCTTTTGATGACTTTCCTTCCAAGTGTTCCGCTTTGGAGAGGCAGTCTCTCTCAGAAAATCCTGCAGATGTCCAAGCTAACCTACTGGTTTGACCTGCTGCATTTATTGTAAATGTGTTGCAGATCTTCCCTCCCCCAGGAGAGAAAACTAAAGGAAGAATAATCATCTTTCTCTCACACACAAACACATATTTTTCTTTTTTTAATTTGTACTTTGTGCGTTGGGCAGTTGGGATGGTGGATAGGTAGGGACAGGGGACCCACAGGTGAGTGATCAAAGTTCATCATTTACTTTTCAAGAGAGAAGGAGAGCTTTTCCCTCTGGGAGAGGAAGTAGAGAGCTTGGGAGGAGGAGCAGGATCACCTCATTTCCTATGCTTCCTCACTTCCCTTCTAACTCACAAAAATAACTAAAGAGGTGAATGAAGAAGGACTTGGTTTTCCTCATTCTTCAATTGCTCAAAAAGTCAAAGACTTTCAAAGACTGGCAACATAAACAGCAAGGGATTCTAGATTCCAAGTTTGCAAGAAGACAAAGTCATCCAAGTGCAACCTAGTCAGAAATTTTGTAAAAACAGAATTTAGGCTTAGAAGACCAGGAACGTGAAAGGACACAAAACATAACTTGGATTTTTTTTGCTTTACTTTGCAGCTTGGTTTTTAAAATACACAAGTAATACACACATGCACTTTTATCTTTAAAAGATCCAAATATTGCTCTCTGTGAACACAGACAGAAATGTGATCCAGGATCTCAGTTCCATTCCTTGGAAGCTTTCTGTTCAGTCTTCCCACACAAAAGTAACCACTGCTAACATCTCCGAGGTGCTTTCACTTTGTGATGCCCAAATGCAGAAGAAGGAGATCCCACAAATGGCAAACACAATCATGTTATAAACATTGTCTTGTTCCAATCACCACATAAAGGCCAATATCGCTCATCTTAAAGCTTCATGGAATTCTGGCTAAGAGACGCACTGCAGTCTGATTAACCACTTCTCTGTAAATAGACATTTAGGTTCTTCTCGAATTTTAAGTTGCTATGGTAATAACTTTGAAACTTGAGGACAACTCACTTCCTCTCTCTGTGCTTCTATTTCCTTATCCATAAAATGAAGATGTTATAGGGCCTGCCAGAAGGGGAAACACACGTCATAAAGTTCTGCAGTTGGTACTCAACATTGTTTAAAAAATTTCTACCATGTTGATGGTGATTTTTTTCTGTGTACTTACTTGTGCTCTGAGACATAGGAGAGATTTTTTTTAGAAGCAGTATGGACAGGGGAGACAACTTGCAGAGCAGTTTTGGTAGAGACTGTCACACTGTCTTCCAAAAGGCTTTACCGCACCTGTGATTCATTTCTACGGGGATGAACTTCTCCTCGACTTAGCCAGTGATGAGCCCCTTCTATCATGCACTTCAGCTGACGATGGCAACAACATTCCAGTGCCACATTCTTTTATATTTATTTTACCATGTCAAGAGGTTTTTCTTTTTCTCTTTTATTTTCTTGGGATTTTCACTTCTCTTCCATGAATAAAGTCGCAATCAGTCCAGGTCATGCAATGCATATTTGGAAGCAGACCTTCCACAGACTTAGAAAGATAGGGACAGGACTTTTGATACACGGTTCCATGGTACCAGTGCCTCAGCTCTGTCTTCTCTCCATTAGAAGAGGACTTGGGCCAATTCAATTTGCTTCCAGAACCAGGAAGGCCAAAGCTCACAGATAACTATTTTTGGACACTTTCTTTTGCTCAGCTGATCTCTTTGTCTTCTTCCATCATTATTATGCTGGTTGGATTAACATTCCTTTGTCAGACTTGAAGAAGTCTGACAGGATGAGTCTTCATTCAGTTTTTCCAATTGTATTTATTGTTTTTTTTTACTTAATGACCAGCTAAAAATGGTCAAACCTAGCATGATATTCATCATAGTGATTTAGAATTTATAGTTTGATAAGATGATTGCTGTTGATAAAATAAGCATGGCTTTCCATTTAGAGACCTGTTATTTAGTCTCTCCTGGTAAAGTTTTTCATTTTCTGTTCCCTGATATAGTACTTTATTTGCTAGACTTCTTTAAGTTTTCAGTACATTTATTTCCTTTGATAATTATTTTCATTGCTTTGTCCCTTTTATTGGTGCATTATAACTCTACCTAGTAGTGGAATTTGTTGTTACGTATTTGTAGAAGCACACAATATATCAATATAATTTGGTCAGTTTCATCCCCCATTATTTCCCCCGTCCTTCTCCTTCTTTCTAAGTGATTATTGCTAATGTATAGGGAAATTTACAAGCAACATATGTGCACACATACTTGAATCTGGACACCTTATTGAGCTTATTAATTTCAAAAGTGTTAAAATTATTTATAGTCTGTCACATTAGTCAGTCCTTTCCTATATTGTAAACAGGTTGAGACCCCCTGATATAAAACAAATATATTGAGTTAAGATTCACCATGCCAAAATTGAGTTGTGCTGAATCAATGGAAATACCGGAGATAAAATAATTTGCTCATAGTCAAGGTCATTGTCTCTGTGAAGCAGCCCCCCAGAGGCTCCCATAAGCTGCTGGTTTCAGATATGGATAGTTTGATTCCTCGCCTAGCCTGCCCTGCTAACCCGCTAGGTACAACTTGAAATAGATAAACGGAAGCTTGCTGTTTGCATTTCTTGGAGAAAGACCCCTTTTGTAAGCCTGTTTGTAAGCCTGTCAAATTTTTCCTTTGAAAGAAGCACTCAGGGCTGCTGTTCTCCCTGAACTTGGCTTTGGAGCAGTGGCCCTGGTGCCCCAGCCTGTTTCTTCTTTTTTCTGTTCCTTATTTTTCCCCAAAATAAACTTTTTTTCTTTTATTTTCTGGTCTCTGGTGGTTTCACTATGCGTAGATAACCGGACCCACAACACTATAGTCTTTATGTTTCAAAATGTATCTTTTCATAGTGTTTATTTTTCTTGTCTTATTGCATTTACTTTTGTCTTTAAAAATTGGTAATTGTTACATTATAAATATGGTCACACAAGTGAGATAATCTCTGTAATTAAAGCTCCAGTCAAGTAGCCCATGGAGTTTCAGTATCTGAGAAGATTCAGATATTTTTGTCCCTAGAAACTGTCTACTGTCTACTAAAGACAACAATTACTGTAACTTTTATGCATTGGTACACTGGTAAATGTTTAGCAACTGCTTCTCTTGAAAAAAAAAAAAAAACTCAGATTTTTAGTGTTTGCTGATTTCCATGGTGGAAATATGCTGACCATAGCTGGTTTCAAGCCATCCACATGGACTTGGATTGAGATGTGGCATGGTTCAACTCCAGCAGGACCTATTTTCTTTTCGTATATTTTACTGTTTAAATATGCAGTCCTGAAAACCTAAAGCTTCATTGAGTCTTCTTTATATAACTGGAATAGAATTGTACTTCCTTTGCTCAGTATTATGTATGTGAATTTCATGAATGTTTAGAGTAAGCACAAGGTGAACATTTTTTTGTGACTGTATAAGGTACCACAGTCTACTTGGACATTTGTATTGTTTTCACTTTGATGCTGTTGAAATAATAAAGAATGTTCAATTTATTTATATTTCTGCTTGGAATTTCTGGGTAGTAGAACATGTATATCATTAACTATAGTGGATCAAGCAAAATTTTCTGGAATATTTTATTAAGTTATATTCCTATCACTGTGTTTGACATCCTCTTCGTTCCATGCTGACAGATGTTATTATCAGTCCATGAAATACTAGCTTTTTTAGAGAACGTACAATGATATTTCACTGTGTTTTGAAGTTCATTTTTCTGATGGCTAATTAGCATATCTTTCTTTTTCTTTTCGCCATTTGAATTTATTCTGTGTTTGAACTTCCTATCTTTTCTCTTCCATTTTGCTCCTTGGCTGCCTTTCTACTTTTCATTTTCTGGGAATTATTTTCACATAACCTGGATATGAGTATTTTGCCAGTTATATGAACTGCCAATGTCTTCTCAATGGCTTGGTTTTTTAAATGTTATATATTTTAGTGAATGTATGTTCTTAATTTTCTGTTTATGGTTGAGGATTTCTGTGTTCCTTTTTTTTAAGAGAGAGAGGGACAGTGAGAGAGAGAGAGAAAGAGAGAATCAACTTTATTTAGTTTTATATGCAGATTTCATTGCTCTGACACTTTGTTGTGTACGTGGTGCTGGGGTTCAAACCCTGTATCCTTGCACATGGCAGGCAAGCACTGTAACCACTGAGCTACAACTCTAGCTCCTTCTACGTTCCTTTTGAATTATCTATTCCCTACCCTATCAAACCAGGAAAAAAATCAATTGATGCTGGAAATTTGTACTGGAGGTTGCAGAAAGGATGGCCTATTTTAAGTAGCATCTAACATTTGGCAATAATGTGGAAAATAAAAATGGTACATAATCAATTTCTGTATGTGACTGACATTTCTAGCAGAATGTTGGAAAAGTATTAACTGGCTTCTTTCAACTGCATATAAGGTATGGGAAGCAAGAGATGAAGTAAAAGAAGGAGCTGCTTATGTTTCAAGCAGAATAAGAGGAAGCACGGGGGCACTGGGTAGTCTCTCTAGCTGACAACACATCTCTACATAATACATAGACTCAGAATAAAAGTCAAAGCAAGGGTTTAGCTCAAAAACCCTTTCTTAAGGCCTTAGGAAGTGTTAAATTGATACATAGTCAGTGCTTGTTGGTAGACCAACAGGACTTTTGAAGGTATCAAACAGAATTATCCTATAGAAGCATGTTGCAAATCATATACATGCCCCCAAATTACTGCATTTTGAGCCATTAAGTGGACTCCAATAAGAATCCTAGGAGAATAACCACAAAGTTTTTAAGTAGTTTAGAAAAGGAAGCCAAAATTTTGCTTAAAAAAAGAGTGAGAAAGAATGAAAGAAATAGAATTGGGTCCTAAACATAGACTTAGCTCCTGACTAAGAGCAAGGAAATTGGCACGTGTCTGGAAGATTTCAATATTATTTTGGATCAGCTCCTATATTTACTTCCTATTATTTCCCATTTTGAATGGGAATACGTTTTGTTGTGGGTTTGTCTTTTTGCACTATTGTGTTGAGTGTGCAGGGCACAAATAATTAACTTTTTACTCAACAGTTCTCAGATCAAGAGAAGCTTCACCTAAAGAAAAGCATTGGTACCTGGACTTAGTTTAGATGACAACCTGTGTTAGCCAGCTTGTCATCACGGTGACCAAAGTACCTGACAAAACAACTTAGAGGGGCAAAGAGGGTTTCAGGGGACTCAGTTCATAGTTGGCTAGCTCCATTGCCGTGGGTCTCAGATGAGATAGGACATCATGGTGGAAGGATGTGGCAGAGGAAATCTGCTCATCTTATGACAGCCAGAAAGTGGGGAGGGTGGCAAGGAAAGGGCCATAGGAACATAAACGGAAGCAGGAACAACCCTAGTGACCTACTTCCTCCAACTAGGTCCCAGTCCCAGGAGTCCATTCAGCCATCACTGGGTTAATTCACTGATGAGGTCAGAGCACTCATGATCCAATGATCATCTAAAAGCCCAACCTCTGGGCTGGGCTGCGCTGGGGACCACACTTTCAGCACATGAGCACATCCTGAACTACAAGACTGAGGCTGAGCCTGGGTCTATAATAGTGATGTTTCAAGGTCATGAATTCCTTCTGAGTGTCTGTGCCAATTCCAATATGACTTTGCCATTCTCCCATCCAAAAGTTGTCTGTCCATCACTTGAACTTGTTTGGTCATGTGTCTTGATTTTTGCCAAGGAGCTATCAGAGAGCTTGACAGAGACACAAGGTCTTGGGTATTAGGGCTTATCCTCTTACAAGCCAGTTATCACAATGTGTGCGCCATCTTGGTGGGCAAGTGGCCCTGAGGACTGACGGACTCTCTGTAGAAGGGTGAAAAGACTCCAATGGGTACTAAACGTGAGGTGTGAGAGTGATGCTGAGCTTCTGCCGTCTGTAAGAAATGTCAAAAGATAGCATGTGGAGCAAGATGGCCACCCAACTGTACTAACCCAGCCTCAGCCATGAGAAATAATGCATTGGTGTTATTACTGAATTCACTAATATCAGCTTGCTTTATGCATGGATACATGTACCTACCATTTTTGCAGTTAAGAAGGTTCACTATCATTGAACAATGATTCTCTTTAATCACTTTACAAATTGATTTCAATTCCAAATAACCTTTCAGAGGAAGTTTTGGCACTCAAGGAAATTATTCTAATTTTCTAAATTATTATATCTGAAAGAATAGACCTGAGAATATCCTGTGTGAGAAATAACAGCCTAAAAGTAGATTGCATAATGTGTGCTCAAGCTCCTTATTATAAGTAGGAAGCTGTATTTGTACACTAACATTTTGAATATGGAAAATAATTTTCAGTTGAAAAGCTGTACCTTTAATCATATTCAACATTAAATAATACATTCAACAAATCTACATTTAATAGAGCTGTGGTTTTCTGTTACTCTGTCCTTATGTCCTGAGGGATCCACCTGGTGTCCTTCTTTCCTTTGAGCTATAAGTCGCAAAGAGCTCTGCTTTTCATCTACCTAAGAGTCAGCTTATCCTGTCATCAAAAGAATTTGTAAGTCTTAAACAACTATTTGACAGACATTTTCTTATATACTGAAAAGATACTATGGCTTAAGCAAACAGTTCTCTCCAATAGCTTTCCTTCTCATGGACTTTGAGGTGGAAAAACACTGGAGAGAAAAATTATAGCAGTTATTACAGAAAACATTTTCTTCCTTAATAGATATAAAAGGAATACAAACTATTAAGAAAAAATCACAAATACCCTATAAGAATTTTGAAAATGGAAGTGAATTGCTAGTCAGTCAACAGTAAAATTTTAAAAAGTAAAAAATTATAGGAATAATCTTCTTTTTCTAAGAGAGAGGGATGATGAGAGAGAGATAGAGAAAGAGAGAGAAAGAAACAATTTTTATTTAGTTTTTCATGTGGCTTTTGTTGCTCTAAGACTTCATTGTGTATGTGGTACTAGGGTTTGAACTCATGTAGTTGCGCATGCCAAGCAAGCACCATAACCACCAAGCCACCGCTCCAGACTCAGGAATAACCTTAATTAAAACATTTCAAATGAATATTTTCATTTTTAATTTTTTTCTTAAATTGACCATTGTTAGAAAGAAAAGTACAAAGTATATCACACTTCTAATTTAAAATATAACACAAGGGGAGATTTCAGATCAAATGGGCACTTTTTTTTTACACAGAGCACAGTGACAATATATATATATATATATATATATATATATATATATATATAAGAATTAGGATTTCTAGCTGATAAAGTTAAACTATACAGCAGTGATACAGTAGAGTGTTCTGTCTACATTTTCTCTGACAGTTGAAAAGACATAGCTCTGAGCTGTACTGTGAACCTTAACTTGAATTCATGTGAACTAAATGATATTCTTTTTTTCACTGTTCATTACCTTGGTAATTCCAGTATTGACTGAAAGATTAGTTTAATTTGTATCAATTACCCAAAAACCATTTCAACATACTTTTTTGCCTTCTTGATCAAAGCTTGCGTTAAAACGTGTTAAGCATATTTCTGCCCTTGAACTGCATCTGTTAAAACTACTGAAGTTGTTGTGAGCCGTGTGTCGAGTGGATCCTGCTGATGTGTTGATGGGTTCTTGGCTCTATATTAAATGATAAATTTTCCAAATCTCTAATGATTTTTCTTTATTGCTCAGAATAATTTCCCCCCAGAATTTAATGGATAATAAGAATACTAGTCAATAACACAGTAGATATATTTGGAACAATAAACTATACTTTTCTCTGTTAAGAACTATGAATCTTCATTTAAAAAGCTGGAGAGTTTGTTTAATTCTAAAAAGAAAGAAATGAGTTGATAAAACAACCATTTGATTGGTACTGGGAAGCCAGATCTCAGTCAATCTCCTAATGCCTTTACTTATATTTCTTATTTAGCCCTTACTATAATCTTGAAGAAAGTATATCTCATTTTATGAAAGAGAATTAAGGCTCAGATTGGTTAAATAATTTATCT
Source organism: Aplodontia rufa (assembly GCA_004027875.1). NCBI lineage: Eukaryota > Metazoa > Chordata > Mammalia > Rodentia > Aplodontiidae > Aplodontia > Aplodontia rufa. The sequence continues at coordinate 79,438 of PVKS010000925.1, forward strand.
CTGATTGCTTAACAAGCAATGGATGAAAAATAATATCAGATACAAAAGCCAATATTCATTCCACTTTTCCATACTGTTTGAGATCTTTTACTTTGGATAGTACTGGAGTTACTCAAATAACCAGGATGTAGGGACAACATCCAATTTTCCAGTCAGTGGAACAAATTCTTACTAATGAGGAAAGTCCTCCTCACAGTCTAGAGTGATTAGCCTAGACACCTCTGGATGGAAGCCATTGAAGAAATGGGTGCAAAGGAAAAATCTAGTCCAATAGAAGGAGCTGGGTTATGAAGGGCCATCAGCACTAGGCCATTTAGCCTTGTTTCTAAAAGGAAAAGAAACTGGTCATGCTTGAGAAGAAGAATGAATCAGAGTTGGAGATAGTCTCTGTTTAGAGATCCAGCCTTGTACCAGATTCATTATGGGTCAAAGGGCAACTCTGCCTCCTACAGACCTGTGTACGGCGGAGCATGACTAATTCTTAAACCCAATGGAGAGTGTTCTGGTTCAAAATCCTCTATTGCCAATGTGATCGTACTGAGAGGTGGGGCTTCTAAGAAGTGATGAGACCATGAGGGCTTCCTCCAAGGCGCTGACTTCCCTCCCTCCAGAACAGCAAAAAAACAAATTTCTCTTCTTTAAGTTGCCCCATCTTAAACATTTTGTGACAAAGACAGAAGGTGTATTAGTTATTGTTTTGAGTGTAGCAAAGTATCACAAATTTGGTGTCTTAAGGCAATCCCCGTTCCCTATGTCATAATTCCTGCAGTCAAGCACATTTGTGGACAGTTTAGAAGTGTTCTCTACAGCAGACTCATAAACTTCCAATCAAAGTGTCCCCCGGCTGCATTCTCAATTGGAGGTTTGATTGAAGAAGTGTCCCTTTGCAAACTGACTGAAAATGCTCCAGAATGAACTTCCCAAGTGCCCATCAGAGCTTAATAGCTAAACAAACTGTGGCACATACACATAGTAGGATATTTTTCAGCAATAAACTGGAATGCATTATTAACACATGCCACAACATTCACCTCAAATAGTAATCTCAAGACAAAGAAGACAGATAAAAAAAGAAAGTATACTGAAAACGAGATCAATATTAGGAAAATATAAATGAATCTCTATAATATGAAGAAAATCTATGGCTGAGGGCTGAGGTATAGCTCAGTGGTAGAGCACTTGCCTCGCATGGGTGAGGCCCTGGGTTCAATCCCTAGTAACACAAAAGTAAAAAGGAAAAGGAAATCTTTGGTAACCTGGGGCCACAGTGGAAAGAGGAGTGGGAGTGAGGGATTACAAGGGGGTAAATTAACTTTTAAGTACCACGTGACTGTTTATTATCAGAACGTAGAATTGTACACGCATAACACCATGTTACACTATTTAAATCTGTGCATCTTATTATATGTCAATTATACAATAAAAATGAAGCTGTTTAATAAAAAGTAGAAAAAGGTAAATGCTGCAGTTTCTTTTTTAAGAGAGAAGGAGAGTGGAAGAGAGAGAGAATCAGTTTTATTTATTTTTTCATGTGGACTCCATTGCTCTGACACTTTGCTGTGTGCGTGGTGCTGGAATTTGAACCCTGTCCTTGTGCTTGCCAGGCAACCACCGCAACTTCTCAGTCACTGCTCCAGCCCTGCAGTGTTATTTTTTTTTTTAAGAAAGAGAGAGAGAGAGAGGGAGAGAGAGAGAGAGAGAGAACCGATTTAATTTATTTTTCATCTGGTCTTTGTTTCTCTGACACTTAGTTGAGAATGTGTTGCTGGAGTTTGAACCTGGGTCCTCGCGCTTGCCAGGGAAGGTTTCCAAGCCCTAAGCCACCACTCCAGTTGCCTGCAATAAAATTTTTATCATGTCCTACATCATCAAGAATCACTTCTCTGCCCTTTAGTTTAAAGATATGTTTTAAATGCTACAATTTAGATATTTTATATGAATTATGCCACACTTTTGAGTTCAATTCAGCCAGTAATGGTTGTTAGGTATATTTATTTACTAATGCAAAATCATGTATATTTTTTCTTGAACGGGTCATTTTATAATGATTAGCCTTACATACAACTTCAATGTTGAGTTATTTTTAGCCTACATTAACATAGTAATGGAGAAGGGACAGGTAGGGTAAGAATTTCCTGATTACAAGTAGCTTTTCCTCCACTTCTTTGTCAAGTCACTGCCATTTGCCAGTTGAGAATGAATTTGAGCCTGAACTATTAGCGAGAGTACAAACTACAGTTTAAAGCTCTTTTCTCACATTTATTGGTAAGAGAAAATGCACTTTCTGGCAGGATGTGAACACATATACACAATATATGAGAGTGTGTACAATAAATGTGCTGAGGTTTGTGACTTATCCCTCGGCTGCTGTATGTGGCCCAGGGCATTCAGACACCAATCCAAAGGAACATCCTTTCTCCTTCAGGGGGGACCTGCACTACACTTTCCAATCAGTGAGCTGAGTCCCAACTTCCAATTCTTCCTAATCTGTGACTTATCATCTTATTTCTCCCCCACAAAATATACACAAAGGATGAAGAGCAAACAGACATTGCAAAAAACATTAACCTTTCTGTAAAAAAATCAATATGCAAGTAGATCTTTGGGTAGAATCAAACAACAATGTATCTGATTCAAATGTTCTCTTCTCCAACTCTCTTGGGTCGAAACGTCTGCATGCAGCAGCACTGCTCTCCCTACGTATACATATATGAACGGGAGAAATAAAGATCTTTTTCAAGGATATGCACCATTCTGTGACAGCTCTCTGTTGGATTCAGGCTTTTCCAAATTATTGTTTATGTTTTTGTTTCCTGTGAAAAGCAGTGTACACACTCCCAAAGGAAGCAGAAACTACCAAAACGATTTTTAACAAATACCATCATAAAACTGAACACAAAGCACACACCTTATAAAGTCATAGTTTGGGTACCTTTGGCCAAAATGTCTTCTTAATTGAAAAAAAATAAGATGTGTGCCTGCGTGCGTGCGTGTGTGTGTGTGTGTGTTTCTCTTTAGCCAGAGGGGTGCAAGTGAAGGAGCCTAAGCAGAGGTGCGCCCTTTCCTTCTCCAGCTCCTGTAGGGCATCATGGCCTTTTGTACATTTACCCTCAACTTTGTTCTGTGCTTAAAATAAATGTCATTTGGTTATAGAAAAGCTGTTCTTAGATTTTGCTTTCAGGAAGATGGAGTAAACATAATTTTTCTATTTCTTTTGCTAACCACAACTGAAGACCCTAAATATTACATATAAAATTAGAAAAATTTGGAAGGTAGAGATAAAGAAGACTAAAAGACCTTAGGTTGATGTCAGAGGTGGGAAGCAAGCTAGTGGGTCTCCAGGGTTTTTCTTTTGCTTCATATATGCCAGCCTTAGAGCTAAAGAAGCTGACAACCCAGAATGGCTAATAGGGGTGCACATATATATACCTGCTTGCGCAGAGGCACACTCACACAAAACCCCAATCCCCAAACTAAACTTGCCTTTTCTAGGTGAAAGTCCACACATGAACAATCTAGAAAGACAAAAAACTTTTATGTAATAATTGATGTACTGCAGCCAACAACACAGAGGAATCTGTGGCCCTACCTCCAGCCTAAGCAGCCTAGACCTCTCCCGTTCCTGGTCTTTGACAAGTCCCTTTTCCCCACCCAGGAGAGTATCCGAGAAAGCCTGTGTGGGAGTGAGGACTTTCATCTTGACTGGGAGATAAGGAGCCCTCTCAATCCTGGTGTCCACGGAAGCTAGTTGTAGGGGTCTTTGGGCATAAAGAGGTCTCTTTCTCACCCTGCTAGGAAGGCAGCTGGACTGTCCCATGGAGAAGCAGGGCTCTCACTGCAGTCTAAGGAGGCAACATTGCCTCCACACACAGGAGCCTGGGGATGCTTTCGGGGCAAGACTCATGAGACCCCCCCATCTCTTCCAGCCAGTGAGATCAGTGTGAATCTTCGGGGAGCCGGAAACTGCCTCCAGCTGTGAGAAAGAGGACCCCCTTCCAGATATCAGTGGAGGTGGATGGAAGACCTCAGGTTCCACCCCAATCTGGGAAAGCGTTTGAGCAAGCCAGGTAATCTAGGTTTAAATAACATCCAGACCTTTATAATGCTGTACCCAATATGTCCAGGTGTCAACTGGAAAGAAAAAACGTTTCTTTTTTTTTTTTTTTTTTTTGTGCCAAAAGCCAGGAACGCTGCAGGCAGAATGAAAAGAGATGATCAGTAGCAGCCAATACTGAACGATAAGGATGTTAGAATCAACTGACAACGACTTTCAAACAGATGTCATTTAAAAATACTTACCCAATTCTGGACCTTTTTAATGAAGAAAAAGCAGAGAATCTCAGAAAAGAAAGAAATAAAGATATAAAGAAGAACCAGGTAAAAATTTTAGAACTTAAAACTGCAAAAACACATTCAAATTTATTTAATGAAGCTTATGTTAACTGGTACAAAAATCAGAGAACAGAGAAAGCAGGCTGCCGTGCAGTGTCCCTTATGAACACAGACAGGAATACTCTTAGCAAAACAGGAATTAACAATGACACATACTCTCAGCAAATTGAAGTTACATGTACGATGTGCAAGTATATGTAAATACATATACATATATGTAAACGCATACACATGTATGTAAATATATACATATGTGTATGTATGTGAATGTTTATGCAGATTTCTTGAAATTATACATCAAATTATCTCAAAATTCACCCATGAATTAAATATACTACAATCTTCTGAGAATTCTGAATTAAAAATAAAAAACATTGTGAATACATTCTCTAGTCATATACCTGGAGAATTCTGTTTCATTGGACTCAAATGCTAGTGGGAAGTGGTATCAGAAACTCGGCTATGCAGAAGTTCCCCAGGTGATCTGAAGTGCTAACTCTGCAGAATGAATAAGGTGACAAATGGCAGTTAACAAGTCAAGTAATCAAATGAGCCTTGCTGTAGGGTGGATGCCTTCCTGGAATCTCCTTTCTCCTCAAATGGCCAGAGCTTCGCAGCCCTCAGAAAACACCATTGCCCCAGAGCCCCCAGCCCTCTCCTGCAATTTCCTTTCCATCCTCCACATCTCAGCTAAAGTTCTCCTCCGGGAAGCCTACCCAGACCCCTGCCCACCACCCTCAGGGTGCGTGAAATTCTTGATCATTGTCTTAGCAAAGAGTAATTCCCTGTAATATTTATTAAAGTCATGATTAAATAATGATTTGGGGGCATTTCTATTTAATAAATATTCTCTCATCTGGAAATAGAGGAATCAATCACTCAGGCCCTATAATCTGTGTGTAAGGAATTCAACATTTCCTAGGCCGAAAGGAAGGTAATAAAAGAAAATGCACAAGAGAGACATGATCAGAGTTAGGTTTATCAAGCAGAATTTTGCTTGAGTTTTGGGAGCAGAAAGGATAGGAATCAGGAAGGACACACTCAAGGGCAAGGAGACCAGACAGGGGTTGGTGCAGGTATGTACGGTGGTCCTGGTACGGCAGGGCGCAGGTGGAAAGGATGGGCGGTCTGAGCTGAGCAGATGGATGCATGTGGGAGGCAGGAAGAATCAAGTATTTGGGGTTGGAGACCCAGGGAGCATCATGTTCACAAGCAGAATACAGAGAGGGCTGGACTGGGAGAAGGTGATGACTTTGGCAGTCATTTGTGCTTGAGGTCAGCACAAGCTATAGAAGTGGAGACATGTAGGGGGGCTTCACAGATACAGAGATGCTGAGCAATCTCTGAACATCTGTTTTCTAAAGTTTCTTTGCAGCTAGATTGGGAACATGTAATTGTACTCTGGCCAGAGGGGAGGAAGTGATGAAATCCACTGTGTGTCCTAACCTTTGAACATATGGCTGCAGGCCCCTGTCCTCCAAAGCAGCCTGCTCCTGCTAGTGAAGCCAGAGAGTAGCATCAGCCTACGATGTGGACACACCTTCAGAAGTGAACTTCTTCACCTGTGCCCAACTATTGATCACTTCCCCTTTGCTCAAAAGGCATTCCAACCCAGAATTCCATTTGCTAGCTACTATATCTCTAGCTTTTTATCTATTCTTGATCCCCCAAAACCAATAATGTCCTAGAGATAGAATATGAACCATAAATTATCAACATGTGTCTTACAAGTTCCATAGGCCCATGACTGCACCGCAAGTTTCTTGCCACAATAACACCATGTCTGAAATACAGTAACTACTTAGTATTTGTTGAATGAATGAAAGAACATAAAATGCTTGTGAGATGGTCTCGCAGTTCTGCACTGATGCTCGTAGACTCTGCTTCTTCCCAGCGTTGTCTCATCCTTGCTGCACATTCAGCAAGTGTTTCTGTGTCAGTTGGACAGCAGTGTTCCCTCTGCGTGTCTCTTAGATTCCCACCACATCCGGGCATCCACCAGTGTAGCTGCTTGGGCTCTAGTTGGAAGTTTCTTCCTCTCCCAGGGCACAGCTACTGGTGTGCTGTCATTGCTGTGAATTTAAAGGTCTTCAAATATCAAAACTGCAGAGTAGACTCTGGTTGGGGGAAGGAGGGATTTGGAGAGAGACTCTTTTCCTATGCTCCACTTGAACTGAGGACTGCAAAGAAGAGACTCTAGGGCCTCAGTGAACAATTCTGAAGATTTACTTTGCATCTCCCTGTGTTTCACAGCATTTGGACATGAGTGCACTGGGGGATGGGCCAGAAGACCGATCTGAGAAAGGCCACTCCGAGAAAGGCCACTACTTTCCCATGGCTACTGGTCTTCTGTAAACTGTGTTCACATTGGGGCCCCCTAATCATGGCTGGATTCTTCTGTGTGGATGAATTTCTTCTAAGATTGTCTGAAGTTTCCCCAGTCTGATACTTCCTGAACATACTTGATTCTTATTCAGAAAAAAAATCTGTGAACCTGTTACACTGGAGCTAAAGGAGACATATTAATCAAGCATACTGGAGGGTGAAGGGCTTCTGAACGTGTGGAACCTTATGGAATGAATCAACATCTCCTGGAAAGTTATTAGGAATGGAGCTCCTCTGACCCCACCAGACCTGCTGAAGCAGTAGCAGGTGTGTGTGTGTGGTGTCCGGTGGGGGAGGAGGGAGTTAGGTGTCACAGCCATCTTAGCTGTTGCCGTCTAACCTAGGTCCTGGCCCATGCCAGGTAAGCTCTCTACTGCTGAATCACCAGCCATCTGAGGTTTCACAAGCTTTGTAAGTAGTTCTGGAACATGGTGCACTTTAAAACACCTTCAATAGTGTTTCAGCATTTAGTTAGAAGAACCAGCTCTTCCACTTAGCCTCTGAGACCTCAGCTGGGTTATTTAATCTATCTCAATATCCTCCTCCCTCCCATGTAAAATGAGAAGAGCGAGACATCAGTTGCGTTTGATAGAACTCAGAGTACTGCAGCTAAGCACGTAGTAATCATGCCTGATTGTCTAGGGTGTGAAAAAATCACCCTGTGTCTATGCGACAGCCTTGGTAACAAATAGCAGTGACTTCCTTATCGCCATCTGTCAGGAGGAGAGGTCCTTGCAGAGGATCTCTTGTCCATCAGGAAAAGGGCTTACACACTTCTGAGCTCTAATCATAGCACCAAAGACCGAAGTAACTTTTTGGTAAGGTAAAAGGATTAGAAGTATGTGTAATTATTTTTCATGAAAGTACAGGAAAGTTGATATTAAAGACCTTTAAAGGGACAAATCTCAGCACGCTATACTTTTATATATGAAAGTGACAGGCAGGTACAGGGCTAGAAAGAGCAGTGATCCATACGGCTGGTGCTTTGATTAGAGGAAGGCTACTGGAATCTAGTCAGGCGGCCGTCCTTTACTCTTTCAATTTCATCCTTAAAAGTTGTCCATACCAGGCCAGCCCAGCTCACCAGCTTCCAAGTACAAAGAATTAGGAGATGCACCTCAAGACAACCCATCTTCTTCAATCCTTTTGAAGGAAACTTTGGTGATAAAAGCAGAGCTGGGAGCTGGTGGGGTTTTTAAATTCATAGTTAACAAAAGCCAAATACCAGGCCATTAAAAAATTCTATCAACGTGAAGATGGGGGTCGCTGAGCACGGCTGCGCTTGTGAGAGGGGAAATGACTGGTAAAAAAACAAATTGAACACAAATATACTAATGCTTTGCAAAAGTGGAACAAAATGAGCAAAGAATACAAATTGCTGGCAATAATGGTTGCCATGGCAATCATTTGTCCAGAACCCAAACTGGGAAAACTCAGGTAAGAGTAATTGAAAATGAAAGCCCTGAGTAGACTTCCCCTCTGTGATTTTGTTGGCCGCTGCAGGCTTGGTTGTATGACTCAGTATCCCTGCCCGGTCCTATGGAAGCTTCAACACAATTATAATTTGCTGACAAAGGGAGAGGAAGATTTGCCTAAGTCCCACCAGGAGCAGCAGGCATTTTCCGAAAGCCTGTTGTTGGCTAAACATACCACACATTTCACAGTGGAGTGGAGTGGGTTGGCACCCTTGTTCTGATGCCCCACTCCAACATAACAAGTGATTTTCTGCTACTACAAGTACCTTACGGTGGGATTAATATTATATTTTTAAAATCAAGATTGCAAAATGCTGGTTCCAGACAAACAGCACATGAACAGTGTGGTTTTCTTCCTCGTGTGTGGCTGTCGATTGCCATTTCTTCCACATAATTACCCATCTGTTTGAGAGGGAAGTGACGCTTACTGCACCATTTAAAAGAAATGCACCTGTTTGTAGAAATGCAAGAATAACCCAGTTTGCAGACTTCTCTGCTTTCAATCTTGCCTTCACTGACTCCACATTGTTTTCTTTTTCTTCTGCATGATCCAATTACTCTGACTCCAGACTTTCCAAATTTATCTTTTCAATTTTCATGTAACACTCTTTGGATCAGCTTCATAGAATGAGCAGTGTCTGGGACAGGAAAGTTAAAGACAATAAAGAAACCGTATAGGAAGAGAAAAAGATTTTGGACAAGAAGAAAGGGATAAAGGATAAAGTTGTCCACCCTCCTGAATTCTCCAGCCACACCTGAGGATCTTTTCATCCAGTCTGGTTGGTGAGTGAATAACATGAACATTTGCATTTCAAGGTGGACAAAGCTGGACTGAGAGCCAGTAAACAGGGAAACTTAGCGGGAAGTTACAGTGGTTGGATTTGAAGCTCCTTGTTTTCTGTGGGAGCCAAGCAGCAGCAGGCTTTGCACACACAAATGTTGAGTGTGATGCTTGTTAGGTATCGTGTCTAATTAGCTGGGATCCAGAAAACTCCACTAATGGCATTTTTGTGCCAGGAGAACTTGAGAAATTGTGCTTCTGGTTGGGTGTTTTATTTAGCACAGTAGAAATGGCCAGAAGTTGAACTTACCAATGAAATAGTCAACAGGGGATGCAACTCAGAACTGTGTTCCTTACCTCACCAGACTCCCGTCACAACACTGTGAGATGCTGAATTTGCTGGGTCTGAAGTCTAGTAACAAACTCTCTCATCCACTAGTGCATCATTCTCAACTGGGTGGTGCTGGGGAGGAAATCTGACTCTACACACGGTCAGGACGCTTACTGAATCCAGTATTTTATGGTCAAGCTCCTTTTTGGCTGGCATCTGGAGATGGGAAGTCCTTGTCTAGCACTTGTATGCACACTCTCCCACATCCCTGAGCTAGGGCATCAAATCCTTCTGCTTGCAGTCTTCCTATCTCTAGCTTCAGAAAGCTCTCTAATGTAAGGGCTCATGATTGAATCCACCCAGGTAATCTGGGAGAATCTCATGCTTTAAAGTCATTGAGCAGGAAACAAATAGTATCTATGAAGCCCGTTTGACCAAGTGGCATTCCATATTCACAGTTTCCGAGAATTAGAAGGCAGACATCCTTGAAGGACTTACTGTCTGTTCACCAAAGAGGGATGATAACATCATTGTTTTTCATTTTGCAGAGGGCACTTGTTGAGAGTTGTTAAGGGAACTTCCAGAGGTAACAGAACTAGTAAATTCTGGGACCAGGATTTAAATGCTATTCTGATTCTTCTGCCGTCTTTCGAGAACTGTATCACAGCATTTCAATGTGACTAATCGATAATATAAGTGGAAGCTATTGTGAGCATTTTGTCACTTCTACCTTCAAATGCATCCTCAGTGTACACGTATTTTATAAAATACTGGAAGTTATAATATTTATTAGAGAGTGTATTTTGAAGAAGATATGAGATAGCTCTTCAAGAGCTTTCCATCTAGGTAAGTTGGTTGAATTATTCTGGAGAGGCGTGGAAATCTTCAACAGTGCTCCGTGGGCTTCCTTCCCCTGGCGGGTTTCATCATGATTCCAATGCAGAGCCCTTTCCTTTTATAGAATTACATCTCCCTACCTTTGGCATGACTTTGTGCTGGATGAGGTATATTTTCATGGTTTCTAACTGGGCTTGGTCAAGTAACTTGCTTTGATCATAGGAATGTTAAAGTGAACGGCACTGACCAAGACTTCAGTATGTTTGCACACACATCTGGCTTTTCCTCTTGTGTGACCATGAAAAAAACGTGCAGTTAGTAGCTGCTGGACCCCAAATAATGAACACCTGCAAAGTAGCCCTAGACCTAACTCAGTGTTTAGAGACCAATCCAGCCCTGCCATGCAAATGAGCTAATCCCTAGGGTCCTAGAAAGCTGAGTGATAACGTGAACATTTGTTTTTGTGGTCTACAGAAAGTTGAGGTTTTTTTCCCCCAATGATCTAGCAATATTGTGAAAAAGCAAAAACCAAAAGGCAACTTAACCTTCCCTTAGGAAATAACTTCCACTAATGATCTCAACGGTCTAAAAAGCCATGTGCTCTTACTCCATGCATAACTCAAAACTGTCCAGTGACTTTTCTGCAACTAAAATCAATCATGTTCCTAGGGGAGATTCTTATCTGTTGGCACTGGGAGAATCCAATCAGGTTCTATAGAAGTAAGAGGTGGGAGGCAGGAAGAGAGGCAGTGATATTGAACCCCGTCTGGCTGCTCACCACACAGGCCAATTAAGCTGAGAGGCAAGATATTAATGCAAGGAACAACTCTGGTTGATAAGCCAGCCAGGGGAGAAGACGGAGGACTCTGTCACAGAGCTGATTTGGGGTGGTTTATGGAGGCAGGAGATGGGTGTGCACTGGGTGGGCCGGATTCTGATCCAAACTGTCCGTCAGGAGATATTTTTCATTTCTGCAGATATCAAGAACCAAAGATCACTGTTTCCTCAGGCGGCTGTTATCACTGCTTCGTTTGCCCCTGTGCAGTTCCTGACATACTACATGCGGGACAGGCTGGAGGGAACGGTGGCCTTGAGGCACTCGGTAATGAAAGAAGACATCCTCACTCTGTGCTTCAGTTGTAACAGGGAGCCCACGTGCATTTGAATCACAATCTGCCCTTTTGCAATCTTGATCAAGGAAGTTAATCAGCAGTCTAATACAGGGAGTACTAAGATCTGCTTCGCTTGAGCATTAGGACTGCAAACTGGGGAAATGCTTGTGAAACATGTGGATAATGTCTAGCACACACTAAGGGCTTAATAAACCCTATTTACTACACACTAACACACAGTAGAGAACGGTGGCCGCATTGGTTCATCATTCGATCTCTGCAAGGGCATCACAGATACCTTTTATTCTTTTAAGAAAAGTAATATTGGAAAAGTAAAATAATGTATGGAGTATCATCAAACAGATGGCTAGATCTTACAAGATCAAAATAGGGATTTTTTTTTTTTCAGGGCTGAGGACCAAACTTGGGGCCTTGCGTGTTAGGCAAGCATTCTGCCACTGAGCTAAATCCCCAACACCAAAATAGGGATTTTTTAAGAAATAAAAATATGTTTTAATGTGAGAAGCTCAAAAATGTGTAAAAATGTGAATCATTTGCAAAATCATTCAGCATTTGATAATTTAAAAGTAATTATAAAGGATTATATGTTAAAGGGCTTACTAAAACTCAGACATTCTCCAATTAAAAAATACTTAGAATCCATGCATAATAGGATTTTCATAACTTGAATTACCTTGATGAAATTCAGAGCCACAGAGGGTAGGTTGCTAAACCAATGAAGTGGGCTTGCTGGTCAGTTTTTAATACAGCAAATGGAGACATCCTAAGGGGAAAGCTATCCTGAGGAAAAAAGATGAACCAGTTAGCTAATGCCGAGTAACAAACCACTCCAGAACTCTGCACCTCAACCAAGCGCTCGGCTCCCAGCGGCTGGCGATGGCTGGGCGAGAACAGCTTCACGTACTTCCGTGGTGAACCACAAATTGGCTTCGCTCAGACTCGCGGGGATCGTTCACCTGTCTGGACTCTTGAGTGCATCAGCAGCCCTAGCTTTGCTCCAGAAGGTCTGTCATTCCATGTGGCCCATGCTGCATGCATTCCTGTGAGAGTTTCAGGGGCACAAACCAAAGCAGAAGTGCCAGAGCCCTGTAGAAGGCAGCCTGGGAGTTAGCACACAGTACTTCCACAGTCAAGTCCGGTTCAAGACAGAATCTGCTCAGGTTCAGGGAGTGGGAAACAAATCTTGCCTCTTGATGGAAAAGCTTCAAAGTCATGTTGAACAGGGCATGGGGACAGGAAGAGTGTGGCCATTGGAAATATTTATAGGAGAAATTGATCACCAAAGATCCAGCAGAACCTTTCAGCTATGAAGTCTGTTGATTGGCTGAGGAGGAAGGGCTCATTGTTCTTCCCTGCCAGGAACTTAGTTCCAGTTCTTGGGGGAAGGTCGATGGATTAAAGCGTTGCTTTCTTAGGCTGTCCGTAGCATGTTGGCTGCGTGCTGGGATGTCTGTACACGAAGGTCGAAGCAGAAGGGGACGGAGCAGCCTGACCTCCTTCCAGGACACAGGGCAGCAGGAGGCTCTGACCTATGGAGGTTGGCAGGAAGCACCTGATGTGGAAGTCAGCGTAGCCACAGTGGCAGTGCCACAGAAGAAGGTGGCACCACTGCACACTGGTGCAATGAGGCTGCAGCTGGCCTGTGTGCTGAGGGACAAAGCTATGAAAGCGAAGGTGCATAGCCCCAAATAATGGGGTACATTTATTACCACACCTGAGAAACCCTCCGTGAAATCCCAACAATGTCTGTAAGCAAAACCATGGAAAGTTAAAACAAAAGCCAAAATTCTAAGTAACGATGACGTGAACAGGCTCTTGAAGACTTCTTTGCTCCTTTCCAGCATCTGGACACTGGAAACTAAATCATCGGGAGGGTGGAGCTGAGTCACGACGGGGCAGCTGGGTTGATAAGCAATTCCAATTGTTTATTTTAAAAGGAGGACATAGAAGATGTGACCTGAGTCTCATCCTTTACAGAGGAGAATAAATGTAGGAATTGTCAAAATGTTGAGACGCAGCTTCACATCCCAATGAGAAAATGGATTGTGGCTAACGGACAGAGGCTGTGAGAAGGGGAATCGATAGTTTTGGTTTCTTTATGGTCAATAGTTCTTAATTGCAATCTGAGTGCTACAGGAGCTTAATTAAGAGACTTCAGGGATCCATTACTTTTATGATTTTGGATTCCAGTTTTACATACGTGTTCATGTATTGTCTGAGCAGAATATCTGTAGGCTTCACCAGGTTCTCAATCATCTAAATCTAACTTTCAAGAAGCTTTAGGTGATGTTCTTGTTATTAGAATAGAAAAAAAAATACATTTCAGAACCACTTCTCTTGTCTGTACTGACAGGAAACCATGGGCTTACCCAGCGGTCACTTGAGGCTAATGTGTCTTGTTTTACTTATCTGTGTAATGGAATTATTTATAATCTAGATCAGGAAATGCTGCAGAAATGATGACATGGGGAACTTGTAAAATTTAGGCTACATGAAGCGAGTTCTCATGGGATTTCTGCTTTTCCATGTCATGACCAGGCAATCTGAATTTAATTGTATGTCAGTCTCTACTTTTCCTAGTTAAGTCTTGATAAGTTTCCGATGCGGAGCATTCAAAACCCAGCAAGCCTGTGGTTTTCAGTGTCTGAAATGTTCAATGATCACAGTATGATTTGATTCCTCCCCACTGGGTCTTTTTAAGGACAAAAGGTAAACATCCTGAGCTACTTTTTATCTCTGCTTAAACCTAATGGGGTCAGCACCATCTCATTTTTGTATGAGCTTGGTGACACAGGTGATAATAAGTTTTTTCCTAGTCACTCAATTATTTTTAATGATTTACACAAAATAATTACTGTTGACAGATATCCAAATCCTTATAACGAGGAACTATCCATTTCCACGTCCAGTTTTATTCCTTCCGTTGATTGAAGTTTTTTGCAAATGGTCAGAGGTCAGACACTGAGGAGCGTCAAGGAGAGCAGGAGGAAGGACAGCAGACAGAGCAGAGTTTTAAACATCAAGTAGAAAAAGTTCATTTAAAAAAAGACCTTCACACATGAAAGCAGTGATAATTTGTTTTGTCTAAGGGTCTTGGTAGAAAGTCAAAAAAGCAGAATTCATAAAGACTTAAAGAAGTGATGTGTTAATTCATATGACCTAAAGGAGTAATGTGGCCTGTTTCAGGTATGGCTGGCTCTAGAAGATTTAAAAAGGTGTGAGTCTCTTGGTTTTTGCCTCAGTTGGTCTCCTGCATATACCAGCTCTCTCCACATGGGGGCCTCCTGGCAATTACAGCTTTGTACTACCTTGCAGTTCATATTGCTGGCAGGAAGTGAGCACTGTTTTTGGTTGTTTTCTCTGAAGTTCTAGAACTAAGTCTTGCTGGCTGGCTTGTTTTATGTATTTTACTCACAGAAGATGGCATATACCTCATAGATGGAACCATTTGATTTATCAGATGGAGTTTCAAACTCACAACCAGAGAGGGCTTAACGTTAACCCACAGGAATTATGTGGTACCCCAGACAGACAGAAGGGCCAAGAACAAGAACTGTCTCTTGCACTGTGCCTACAAAATTGTCTTGAGTTTTTGTTGAATCTTAAATTGGGACTTTGGATTTTCTATATCAAATTTCTCTTTTCATGGATGTGAATTCTGAAGCACAAAAGAACTTCAGAGGATGGTCTGAAGTTGGACAGCAAAGATAGAGTCAGAAAAGGAATATGGTATTGCAGATTCCTCTACCAAGTGCCTAGAGATGGCATATTCATTGTGGGTAGACACCACTCTGGGAGTCTTTTTCTTTAACCCTTTTCCATTCTTCCCTCCTTTCACTCAGCACATATTCGTTGGACAACTATTACAATGGAAGCCTTCCACACCTCTTTCCTGAGCACATGCACTGTGCTTAGCCCTGATTCAACATGCGTATTGTTTTTATTAAGAGTATATAGAGATACAAATGAGAGGGAAACATTATCAAACCATCAATGACCAATTTATAAGCATCTATGAGCTCAGTGCACTACTACTGGGGTTAGACATAAAATTGCAAGTCACATATTCCAGAGAAGGAGAGCACAATCTATATAAAAATGTAAATTGTGAAAAGTGCTTTGAGGCAAATGGCAGGTGAGACCTAATTGAGGAAAGATGGGACATTAAAGCTACATCTGAAGAATAAGAAGAAACTCAAACACCAGGGAAAGAATATTCCCAGGGAAGGAATCTCAGCACTGAGCTTAGATATTCAAGAAACTGGTGTTCCTAGATTCTAGGGGAGGGGAGGGCTAACAAACTTTGTAAATATTTATGGACTTGTAGTCCAGGTGGTGCCAGCTACCCAAGTCTGCTGTTGTAGCATGAAAACAGTCAGAGATAGTATAGAAATAAATGCACGTGACTGTTACAATAAAACTTTATTTATAAAAACAGGTTGTGGACAGAATTTGCCATCAGCTGGAATAGAGATTGACAGGGAGAGGAAGGAGGATCATGGGGGATATCCAGGACACTTGAAGGCTGGAGGATCATCATGCTCATGTAGTGTTGACTTCAGTTCTAGAAGGTTCTAGATTTTGTCTTAACCATATTATACTTTTCAGTCATTTCATTTTTTTTAGTTATCTAAATTTATTATCAATATTTAAATAGCAGGTCATGATATGGTCTCAGGATGACCAAAGAGCTACTTCTTTGGCTCTGGTATATTCCCTAGGTATCTTAGGGTTAGACCTAATAGACTCTGGCCTTGGGGTCAGTTATTTCTTTGGGTTGGATAACAAGAATGGAGAATGATCTCCAAATGGCAAAGATGAAGACGATGATGAAAGAGAATCATGAAAATGTATGGCAGCTCTCAGTACTCAGAGTGGAGACTCAGGAGAAGCACCCCATGTGTCCCTTCCTGGGGGTTTCTCTAAAGTAAAAGGTTCAACAAATGCAGATCTGTCTTGTATTTTCGGGTTCAGAAGGTTTAGTTTGGCTCAAGTCTCAGTGGCATGGTGGTGTTTCTCTGTCCACAGTGGCATCATGTTGTAGAAATGTACCCAGTGCATTTCACAGCTTTATGAAATTTCATGTATTTACTGGGGAACAGAGGAAGGGTGACATCAAAGGACCAGAAGAAAGTCTGATGTGCTGTAATCAAAAAAGAAAGTAGGTTTTAAACAATTAGGAACACAGCTCATTCGGGAGATTTTCCACAGGAAGCAGATTGCTGGTCCACAGATCCAAGAGTCTCCAATCATATCAAAATATGTCCTGATTATCAGCAGTTGAGCGTGATTGGTACACTCTGCCGCTCGCTCTCCTGTTTAGCAGTTTTAGGAGAAAATGAAAGCATTATCAATGTAAAAACCTAGAACTTTCATCAGCTGCAAATTGCTCATCAGAAGCATTGTAGTGCTAATGACATTGTTGAAAAGGATTTGCTTGTCAAGAAGGAAGGGCTCCTCAGAAACAGGAAGTGGAGTCCTTTGTGGAAAAAATTTAAGAAGGGAGAGTCAGGGAGAGTGCCCGTTCCTTACCCACACTCAACAGCTGTCATTGTAAAGCCTTTCAGTCCTATCCGTTCAGCCGTGCTGTGTCAAGTTCAAGAGGAGGTTTCAGTTTCCTCTCAAGTCTGCCAGGCATGACCCAATTCCTCAGGAATATCAGCTGGTACTCAATGAACAGAAAATCGAACTCATGCTATTGAGATGGTGGTTAATGCACTGATATCTTAGGCACATTCTAAAGTAACTTCCATTTTAAATAGTAACTAAATAATTTAAAGAATAATTTAAAATAATTAATATTTAAGTACCATTCAACAGTAACACACGTTTATTAACTTTGGAGAATAAAATGGAAAGATTAGAAAGGCGTGGAACAATCCCTAACACTTTCCTCAGTCAACTGTTGAAACATTTGCTGTAGAATCATCTAGTTCTTTTTCTCTTTATTTGTGTCTGTTTTTATGAATATGTATGTACACAAACATTTTTTCACAGTTACATAATACTGATTATTTTGTACACTGTTATATAAAGCTAGACTACAAACTACATTTTCATTAATATTTATAGCATCCTCCTTTGTCAATAGTGGTGGTCTAGTTGATAAATTAAACTGCATGTTTTATTAGTATTTATTATTTCCAATGTTTTACTATTTTACGGCATTTCAGGAAGCACAGTACATAGTATGTTTTCAACTCATATTATCTTACTTAAGCCAAAAATGTTCTCTCTCTCTAAGTATTTAAAGAGAGTATCAAATGTAACTTTAAAAACTTTTTAAATGAAAATACAAAGCTGATTGAAAAGGTTGTTTATAAAAGAGAAAAAATTAACAATAAAAAGTTAAGTGAATTTAAAAAGTTATTCCTCTCTGCTGTGTTAATTCCTCTATTTAGATGGAGTTCATCTAATTTTTTTTTGTTTAAATATTCCCTTTTCCTTCCCATGCATAGGGAACAGTAGCTAAAGATAGGTGATTGGGATATTTTGAAAATCTGCTGAGGGTTCCTTTGTGGAAGGAGCTACATCTCATTGGTGACTTGGGGAAGGAACGTGGGCAGTGTGTTCTATGGGAGGACAGGATCCATGAGTTAAGTGTCACTCAAGGCTTCCGAGTTGCTGCGTCCAAATCTACACAAGGGCTGATGCGACTGAAGTCTGGCTTGCAGAAGTACAGAAGAGACCTTGAAAAGAGTAGATGTGAAAATTTGTAAACGGTGATGCAGCAGACACATTTTTTTATTTTAATTTTTTCTTTTCTTTTCTTTTTATAGAGATGGACAGTGAGAGGAGAGAGAGAAAGACAGCATCAATTTTATTTAGTTTTGCATGGACTTTCGTTGCTCAGACACTTCATTGTGTATGTGGTGCTGGGGTTTGAACCCGTGTACTCGCGCATGCAAAGCAAGCGCCGTAATCGCTGAGCCACTGCTCCAGCCCCAGTAGACACATTTTTTAAAGACTGTGTATTTATAATTTATTGTAAATTGAGCTTTTGATTTTAGTATAATTAGATAGTACCATATTACTGCAAGAGATAATAAAGAGAGATCCCAGGTACCCTCTGCTCACTTCCAATGGTCTCTACGCCTCTTACAGAGCTGTGGTTCGATACTATAAGCAGTATACGGCAGGAGCACAATCAGTTCTCAAAGCGTGTCTGTCACTACCAGGCTCCGTCCTGTGCCCTCTCCCACCCACACTCCAGCCCTTAACTCTGGCTATGGCTCAGCTCACCTGTTCCTCCAAAGCTTTGCTATGTTGAGGATGTCTATAGGAGGAATTACATGGATGAGTTTCTGGGAACTGGCTTGCACACTTAGCATGACTCTGGGAGGTTCGTCACGGTGGTTAAGTGTATCAGTGCTACTTCCTTTTCTTGGATGATAGGAAATTCAGGATATGGATCTATCACTGTAACCATTCACAATTGAAAAGCATCTGGATTATTTTAATATTGTATTACTTTGATATTATAAAAAGTCATCTCTAAATTTGGTTGTATGTTCAAATTCTTCATTTCCCTTGGGTAAGTATCCAGGTGCAAGTACACGCACACTAGTTTAAAGGGTTTTTCTTTTTTTCACTGGTGCATTGCAGTTGCACATATGGAAGGGATCTGTCGTTACACATTCACACCTGTGCACACTGGAACGGTATATTTTCGCCCAGTTCCTTCCCCAGCCCTCCCCACTACCTTCTCCTTCTCCCTGGTCCCTTTACTTTACTGATCTCCCTTCGGTTATATATATTTTTAACTTTTCCTATTTTAATGATGGCATGGGTACTATTTAGTATCTCAGAATGCAAAGTCTGCTCACCGTACAGTATCTGTATCTCCTGTTTTCTCTCCCTCCCTTCCTCTCTTCTCCTATTCTCTTTCCTTCCCTCTACTAGACTTCCTTTAGTTGGTCAGTTAATTTGTGTTTGATGGATATTTGTACAATCCTGTCCTTCCCTGACCCTTTCCTTTATTGTATTCTAGCTTCCACATATGAGAGAGAACATTTGGCCTCTGAGTTTCTGTTTTTGGCTAATTTCACTTAGCATGATTTTCTCCATTTCCATCCCTTCACCAGAAAGACCATGATTTCGTTCTTTTTAATAGCTGAGAGGAAAGAGTTCCATTCATCTAATGATGGGTATCTGGGTTAATTCCATAATTTAGTTATTATGAATTGTGCTGCTGTAAACATTGATGTAGCTGTGTGGCTGTAGTGTGCTGAATGTGTATCTTCTGGGAAAATACACAGGAACTGTGGTTCCATCCCTAAACTTTTTGAGGAGTGGCTATCCTAGTCTGCAGTTCCACCAACAATGCACAAGTGTTCCTTCCATCATAATATCTCCAGCAATTATCTTTGTTTTCTTGATCTTTGCCAGTCTGACTTGAGATAAAATTTTAATGTAGTTTTGATTTGCATTTCCCTGATTGCTAGAGATGTTGAACCTTTTTTTGGTATATTTATTGGCATCTTTTGTTACTTCTATTGAGAAATTTCTGTTTAGTTTTTTTGACCATTTATTGATTAGGTTATTTTGGGAGGTATTAATATTTTTGAGTTCTTTGTATATTCTGGATATTAGCCCACTGTCAGAGGAGTAGCTGGCCATAATTTTCTCCCATTCAGTAGCCTCTTCACAGTCTTAATTGATTGCTTAGCTATTCAGAATTTAAGTTTATTTTTATGGTTTTATATTTGGTTTTGTTTTGATTTTTACAATACTGGGAATTGAACCCAGGACTTTGTGCGTGCTGGCAAGCACTCTACCACTGAGCTGTAGCCCTAACCCTAGTTGCATTTGTGTGTGTGTGTATAAGAAACCACAAGCCATGTGATTGTACCATTTTGCAATCCTAAAGAAATAATATTGTTTTATATAAGACTTAGGTTGAGGCACTTTTCTTGGTCTATGGATGCCCAATTATCCCAGCACCATTTATTGAAAATATTGTCTCTCCTTATGGAATCACTTCTGCACTTTTGTAAAGTATCAGTTGGGCATGTGTGTGAATCTATTCCTAGATTTGCTTTGCCTCAATCTTTGTGTCTACCCTCTGCTAAAACCACGCAGTCTTGATTCCTGTAGCTACGCAGTCAGTTTTGAAACTGGATAGACTCATTCCCACTTTTTAAGATCACTTTATTTGTTTTGATTTCTTTGCCTGTTATAAATTATAAACATAACACTTTTGGGATTTGTGACAATCTTACATGTGTATTTGGAGAGAGCTGACATCTTTAGTTTGTTAAAGCTTTCAATGCTTAGACATGGTGCTTGCATTTCTTCTATAGATTTTGTAGTTTTCAACATATGGGTCTTATACATCTTTTTTAGCTCTGTACTTCCATTTTTCACATTTTGAGCAATTGTAAGTGGTGCTATATTTCAAAATTTTGGTGCCAATGTGTTCACTTCTAATATGTACAAATGATTTTTGAATGTTTATCCTGTATCCTACAACTTTGCTGGACTCACTTACTAAATATTTTTTTGTGGATTCCTTGGAATTGTCTATATAGACCATGGTGTCATTTACAGAAGGGTCCTTTTTATCTCTCCCTTTTTGATCTGTATCCATTTACTTCATTTTGCTGTCTTATTGTGATGACGTGAAATGCCAGCCCTTCACCGGCTGAGTGAGGAGAGTGGGCATCCTTGCCATGTCCCTAACCCAAGGAGAATGTTTTCAGTATTTTTGTCATTAAGTATTGTTTTCTAGATTCTAGATGCTTTTTCATTGGTTTTTTATTGCTTATCTATTTTCCTGAGAGCTTTTTATTGGAAATGGGTGTTGAATTTTGTGAGATTATTTTTCTGCATGGGTACACTCATATTTTTAGCTTTCGGGGGACTGTTAATATGGTGAATTGCACCTGCTGAGGTTTAAATGTGAAAACACACTGACATGTTTGATAAACCCATATTGTTGCTGCATGTTGCAGCAACATTTTACACGTGTATGTCCTTCTTAAAGGGCATGGACATCCGACTTTCATTTGCCAAAAAAAAAAAAAAAAAAGAGAGAGAGAGAGCAAAACTTGAGTCATGGAGTATTGCAGGCAGGAGCTGAAGAACTTCAGAACTTCACTTCCCACCCTTGGCTAAAAGACATCCTGGTCAGTGTGACTTTGTGTAGCCTGCCAGGGTGCAACACCATTGACATATTCATCATATCGTCACCACTGTCATCGCCATCTACTGCACTGGTATGGATGTGGATGCAGGTACCTGCCCATCCATCATCACATTCTCTATTAAGTCGCAGATGCTTGGTAGTCACCAGTGATGCTTCCCAAGGGCACCCCCACATCTTTCAATCCCATCAACGTAAAAGTGGTTCGTAAAGTTTGTTATGTTTGTTCCAAAGTTTTCTGAGCACCGAACATCATGTTTTTCATGAATGTGTCACCATTTCACAAGTTAATCACCTCTAAACTTTTATTACAGTTTTATATCTCATCTGAAGATCGTTTTCCCCAAGGAAATGAAATGTAAAATCATTATGAATATTGGTTCAACAAACTTTATGTATATATGATGTTCTTTTTGAAAAAAGAACAACGAAGTTCAAATGTGCTGCTGACTTGGCAGGGAGGGTGTCAGCGGAATCTCTCCCACTCATCATTACTAAGACACAAATTTGTCTTACCATTTTAGTAAAATTACAAAGTAGTGGGGTATGCACACGCAGGACATTCATGAATGTTGAAATAGAAAACGTGAAAATCTCAGGTATCTAATATAGCCTGGTTATGGTTGGAAAAAACACCCAATTTCTTAAGCATTGTAGAAATTGGTATTTTGTCTACTAAATCATTTGGAAAAATTCCAAAAGCAAGATTGGGTATTTATCTTCCATAGCTCTTGTGTGCCAAGAAAGGCTCATGGTGTTTCATTGAATGAGAAAAGGGCAAAGCTACTGCTGTCTTAAAATGGCCAACTTCTTTAGGACAACGTATTTTAGGACAAAACCGCTACTGAATTTTAAAATTTTCATGGGGTTTAAAGTATTTCCATTGCTATGAATAACTGTGTTGGGGCCTTGGAATTTCATCAAATGTCCTGAATTACATCTGTCTGAAACTGGCCACAAAGATGTTTTGTCCCTGAGATCTGTGACTATCTTGCTGCCCTCTTTTATGTTGTAAATTTGAATGTACAGCGCCTTTTTTATTTTTAATGGAATCAATGTTTATTTGTCTGGCACTATTAGACTTCAGTGTCTGGACATGCTGACACATACGTAATCAAGCACGGCAAAGCAGTCTAACACTCGTGGCTGAGTTTTGCCTATATTGCTCATATGACCGGCACCTGCCACTCACTTCAGATTCCATGAAGATCTCCACGTAGTTGGTGGCTTTTCGGTACCCTTGTGTTGTTTCAATTGGTCGCCCACTGCCTGTGGTATTTTGTTGATTTTTCTGGGCAATTCCCACTGACGTTAATGTAACTTTAAAAGCTGCCCTTTTGGTACTGCTTGAAAAATTTAGAGACTCTGTTCTCTGCCAGAGCAGTAATTCCTCAGGATGAAATCGAAATCAGGTTTGATAGTGAGATGGACATTTTCGTCTAATGTCTCCAGAAAATTCAAGGGACATGTCTCTAAAAGACTTTGCTGTTTATTTTCAGATCGGTTTGAGAAGTGACAGTGTTATCACCCAAGGTGAGCAGAGACTGAATGTTCATGCCCGAGTCACACCACATTTAAAAGAAGCTGGAAAAAGTGAAGAGGTAAGTCCTGTTTGGGCCAAGTCCCCCTCACCACCTGCCTTCCCTGGTGAGCTAAGGATAGTTGTTTGCAGTTTTTTTTGGTGGTTCAAACATTTAAAAAATATTAATGATATGAAAATTATATGATACTCAAATTTGAGCATCCATTAATAAACATTTATTGTAGCATGGCGAAGCATGGCTGCTGTTGTACTAAAAGTGGTGTAGAGTAGTTTGCGAGAGAGATCCTGCACCCCACACAAACCCTAATTTATGGACTATTTCACAGTCTACAGAAAAAAATGGGGACTCCCGATAAGATCATAAGGATGTGTTCATGCCCACTCCATCACTGTAAACATTGTAGTTTTCTTTAAATTACAAGTACTTGCAATTTTGCATGTCAATAACCGTGTATGTGCTTATATATATTTTAATATTAATTTTTGTTATCATGAAAGATGAAAGATAATTTATTTGTATTTTCAAATGTTTCTATAAATATAATTTTCTTTCAACAGTGAGAAAATTGCTTCAACTTTTTCTATCATAAAATTGATATAGTTTTACTTCATAGACATTGAGGAGCAGCCAAGGAAAATGAAGTCATTCTCAGCCTCACAACTGAGAGAATTTCAATATGCACACAAATATACCCAGCTATTGCCTGGCAAGGAGTGGGCGGATAGACACGTAATTTAGTTAAGATATGGAATAATAGCGTATGTGCTGCTTTGTAATCTGGCTTTGGAGTTTAAAAAGGTTATATTTTTGTTATAAATTTTATGATTCCATTCTAGAAAATTCAATGTATACAAAAAATGATGCTCTTCTTTTGTGTGGCTACCAGTCAGAGATAAGCAATGCTGTCGTTTTAGTTTCCTGTTTCCTGTTTCTCCCATTCATGATTTATTTTTTTATTTTACAAGCACAGTTCTATGATATTTTTTCAAAACTGGTCTAGTGGTACCTGTTACTTAATAACATTTTTCATTTTACAATCCTTTACAAGCATCTTTCCACAAAAGAATATAAAAGATCATTTTATGTCATTGGAATCTTTGCATAGGAATATGATTTTTTTTATCTTATAGAGCATGAACATCTTTTCACATCCACAAATGTAATTTAAAAATCAGAGCTGTCTAAATGTTTAACAGTACCTGTTAGGACATCCATTAATGGGAGAGTATGCTTTACTAATGATGTTCTTTTGTTTGTTAATGATGATGAATATTGACCAACATGCTATTGGAAGATCAGTGTCATGCTGCTCCCCACTCTGTGGTCGTCATTCTCTTCCCTCTGCCCTTCCCAGGACTGGTTCCTTCTTAGCATTCAGCTTCCAGCTCCAACATCACCTTCTCTGAGAGGTGACCACCCCGGCCACTGACTCTACCTCTGGTCTCTGTCTTCCATAGCTCTGTCTTCTTGCAAATACTTACTTATTTATTAGTTATGTCATATGGTGTGTTTTTTCACTTGTCAGAATATTATCACTAGATAAGAAGCTGTCTTGTTTAGTACTTTTCAGCGTCTAGAATAACGTCAGACATAACACTGTGTTCACAAATACATTTGCTGAATAAATTGATACAAAAAAGGGACTAACAATTATTATTAAGCTTAAAAGAGATAGAAAATGGTACAAAAGTTGTGCTACCACTAATATATGCATGTTTATGAGTATGCGTTAGAGAGAGAGATGGAGGGAACTTGGAAGACCAGATTGATGGAAAGTTGGGTAGAAAGAGAAGATAGCTAGCCATCCATCCATCCTGCCAGCCCGAGCGGAGGTAAGCCTGTATTAATAGCGACTGCCTCGATTTTGTAGTATTTTACAGATCATCTTTTCTAATGTTTCTTCAACATTCTTGAAAAGTGCAGTGAACACTGTAGGTAAACTGAGCTCTGAATTTATGCTTATTCTAGAGGGAGGGTCGGGAGGTTCAATGTGATCAGCATCAGGTAAGAATCCATGCTTAACTCACCCCAGCTTCTTTGAGAGGTCATTTTTTTTTTTAAGAGAGAGGGACAGCGAGAGAGAGAGAGAGAGAGAGAAGCAGTTTTTATTTAGTTTTTTCACATGGCTTTCATTGCTCTGACACTTTGTTGTGTAGGTGGTGCTGGGGTTCGAACTCGGGTACTCACGCATGCTGGGCAAGCGCGGTAATCACTGAGCCACGGATCCAGCCCTGATAGGTCGTTTTCAAGCTCAGCTTGTTGCAGCCCCGCTCGGCCAGTGAGCTGGAGCACTGGCTGTTGCCATCCGTGGGCTGCTTGGCTTTCATCCGCACTAAAGCAGGACTCTTTCCCATCTGAGCAGCACCTAGCATCTAGCTCTTCTCCAGGTTGGAGAAGGTAGGAATTGAGGTACATGGCCACCCCCATCTGAGAAGGAATAAAAATGGGTGTGAGATGACGAGGTGCACACTCCAGGGCTTCACAGAAGGGGTCTCTCGGAAAGCAGCCTTTGGGTGGAGAGTTCAGCCAAGCTCCTGTAGAAGATCTTTTCCTTTTTTATTTAATTTCTATTATTTATTGGTATTAGAGTTCCTTTTTTTAAATTTTTTTATTCAATAAGCATGGTCTTACAACTAGGAGGGGTTCATTATCAAACAATCAAGAAAAAAAGTGTAATGATAGAACAAGCCAATACGTGCAAGACCATGGTTTCCCCCTTTGGGGTCCCCATGGTTCCATGTTTCACTCTATTTAAGCCCCAAGTTAATTGGACTTCTCCTGGAAGTCAGATGTTCCCCTCAGAGGGATCGTTTTCTGAAAGACAGAAGAAAAAAAAAAGTCATTCAGGTGTGGCAGGACCCTGGGGAGTGACGCAAGGTCATAAAGGTGGCTCCAAGCAAGGGATGTCCCTTTTGGTGGAGAGGAAGTCCAGGTTTATCATAAAGTGACAGCTTCAGGTACAGCTTCAGGTCGTGAAGTTCCTTTTCCAGCAGCAAATGTGGCAACTCTGTTGAGAGACACTGTAGTTGACACTGGACTTCATTGTGGATGTCTCTCCTGGAGGCCTGGCTTCCAGACCCCAGTTGTCCACAGGGATAAGGAGTTTTCAGCTGTTCTAAAAGTACAGGCAGCATCTTCCTGCCTCTCACTGGCTTGTTCAGAGGCCGATTGTTTTCTTAGCAATTCTGCCACTTAAAATACACTTAAAATATTAAGTTGAATCCGAGCACAGCAGTGCAGGCCTGAATCCCAGCCATTCAGGAGGCTGAGGCTGGAGGAGTCCAAGTTCATATCCTGCCTCAATAACTTAGGGAGACTCTGTCTCAAAATAAAAAAATAAAAAAGGCTGAAGAGTTGGTTCAGTGCTTGAATGCCCCTGGGTTCGATACCCCGTACCAAAAAAGTAAAAAAAAATTTTAAAAAAATTGAGTTGAGACAGAGAAACAAATATCAGCTGCAATTCCACCTCTGACAATTCGGGCAATTATAAAACAGGTCTCCTCCTGCCTTCATTCTCTTTGTTAAGTTGGGCTGTGATGCAGTTACCACTTCAACACCTGTTTGCTCACATTACACTGACGCCCATCCTGATGGTCCATCCTGCACCCATGGTTAGTGGGATTAAGCATTTTACGGAATCTGTCACACAAACGCACACTGGCACACATGCCCGTGCACATAGATGTGCCCCCCCCCTCACAGGCACACACCTTCAAGACCTTCAACAGTGATGCAAATCTTTGCTGAAGATTCTCTAGGATGGGAAACAAGAGGCTTTGTTGCATTTATCACAAGAAAATGTTAAAGTCATTTCTTCAGATCTTGTTAAAAAAGAAAAAAAAAGTAACAACACTGGTGTCTTCCTCATCTTCCTCGTCTTCTGGCCTGTCTCCCCTCTGTTTGCCCTTGGTCCCAGGAATACATAACACAGGCTGCAAACCTCCTCAAAGGTGCCAAATCTTCAGAATTTTGAAATTCACACTGAAAAGACATACTGCATACAATATAGACTTTCAGTTTATGTAGCTTTTTTCTAAAGGTCCAGTGATTGTTTTTCTTCTGTGCTTCACTGTCTGCATCTCAAATTTGTATTCTCTATTTCCTGACATCTATTAATATCCATTTCCTCTTCTCTATTTCTTCTCTGTAGTGTGGGTTTTCTTTTTGAGCTATTTACTCTATTAAGGAGATGAGCTGTATTAGAGCATTTCATCTCCTGCATCTGACTTCATCTGGCTTTTAAAAAAATAAACTTGGGGCTAGAGGGGTGGCTCAGTGGTTGGAGCACTTGCCTGCCATGCGCAAGGACCTGAATTCAAACCCCAGCACCACACACGCAACATAGTGTCAGAGAAACAAAGACCAGATGAAAAACTAAATAAAATTGATTTCCTCTTTCTCTCTTTCCAGTCTCACTGATTCCCTCTCTATTAAAAGTAAATAAGTAACTTAATGTTAGAATAGATTTAGATTTACAGAACAATTGTGAATATAGTACTGAGTTACAAGATACCCCACGCCCAGTTTCTCTGACCACTAGCATCTACATAGAGTACATTTGCACTATTATTAACTAAAGTTCACATTTTTGTTCTTTAGTGTTTTCCTAATGCCCTGTTCCGAGATCTCATTTAAAATACTGCAGCACACAGAACCATGTGTCTTGGCTGTGACAGTTTCTCAGTGTTCTCTGTTTTCAGGTAAACTTGGAGGCGTTCTGGTTTGGTATTTGACCAGTTAGGCCTTGACTTGTATTTTCTTCTGCTTAGACTGGGGCCACACTTCTGGGGAGGAAGCTCCAGAAAGCACCATTCTCGTCTCAGCACCTGAAGGTCGGCACCGTCAATGTCAAGGTTGATTGACATGCCCAGGTGTACTTCTCAGGTTTGCAACATCCTTCTTTGTCTCCCTCTATCTGTACTCTGGTCTCTGGAAGAAAGTCACCATGCACAGCCCTCCCCGAAAGAGTGGGGAATTCTACTACACCATCTTCAAAGTGAATTAGTATAAATTACTTGTAATTCTTCTGCAGGGGAGAGTTTTCTATTTGCACCCATTTTATTTATCACATTCTTCTCCAGATTTTATTAAGTCATTTAATTTTATCCATATGGACTCATGAATACCATTTTATACTTTGAGTTCTAAATCAGTTCTAAATTATTTTGTTTCTCAAAATTTTCCACCCTGGCCCATTGGGAGCTGTTTTAGCTGACCCTCGTGTCCCATAAATGTGTCTGCTTTTGATTTCTTGAACACTTTTTTATTTTTTGGCAGTCCCGAGTGCCCCAGGCTCCTCTTGGACATTTCCTGTCCCAGTCCCATCATCTTTCATTTCCCCATGAAAGCGTCCCAGCTCCTTTCGGTGGACAATGACATAAGAGAACCACAGTAGGGGTACTAGGTGTATGATTTTTTTCCTAGGTCCTTTCAGGTGACAGAGCAAGGAAACACGTAAGAAGGATAACCCGACTGCATGCTCCTATCTTTATATATTTCTCTACAGGCCCATCTGCTGCATCACAGAGGCCTCCAGTTCTGATCCTTTACTTTACAGATCATTCGCGTTTCTCCCCTTGCTCATCTGAAATCTCCCTCTGCAACAGTGGGAAAGCTCTCTCCTGCCCTGTACTGTCCGCTTACTCTTCACATGCCCAGTGGGTTCGTGGCTGTTCCCCAGCGCCCAGGGAAGCAGTTGATCGCCTGACCTGCCCTTGAGCAGCTCTCTGGCCTCACTCACAGCCTTGTCTCCAAGGTAGTTTCCTTGGTGCCCTTTGTCCTGCCGGATCAGGGAGGTGATCTGTAGCACAGACTCTGTTGTCCCATTCTGCAGTCTATCCTGGAATTCTCCACCTCCTAATTTATTACTCTTTAAAATTTGCATTCAACAACGTTCACCTTTTTTTTTCTTTTGCTGTAAATTTCTTAGTGTCCTGTAGTGTTTCATGCCCACCCCTACAGTATTATAAAAAAAAAATTCATGACCTAAAACATCCCCTGTGATTTTCATATTCAACCTTCCATCTAAACACCTGGCACACTCATCTTTTTTTCTGACCTATAATTTGACTTTAACAGAATCCCATATAAATGGAATCACACAACTAAGTAACCTCTAAGACTGCTGTCTTCCACTTACCAGTGCACACTTAAGATGGACCTGTATCTCTGTGTCATCTTGATTTCTGAGTAGGACAAATGGTGTGGATCCCACAATAGGACTTTGCCATTCTTAACTATTTTTTTCCCATGGAAACTGTCCTGATTCCTATTTCCTTTTTGAAACTACAGTAGCTTCTTAAATGTTCTTGCAAATGAGTTAACAATTACCTATAATTTTCTCTTGCTTATAAAGTGACTCTTAATTTCTTTGGACTTTCTATTGAACTGCCGGTGAATTTTCATTTACCTGACGATTTTTTAATTACGGAATTCAATATTTTGTAGTGATGTTTCAGACTGACGCACCCATCATCACCTTTGAAGTGTAGATGATTTGTGCCATCGCAAAAAAGGGCCTTTGGACCCTTTCTATGATTAAACTCTGTGTGAGTGAGTGTGTGTGTGTGTGTGTGTGCACCTGTGTGAGTGTGTGTGTGTGTGTGTGTGTGTGTGTTACTGGGGATGGAACCCAGCACCTCACAGGAGCTACACATGTGCTCTATCACTTAGTTGCATCCTAACCCTTTAGACGGATTTCCATCACTCTCTATCCACACCATCCTCCAACTGGAGTTGTACGTACAGTCTTTGTCTTTGGAGTTGCCTTTTCTGGTCATTTAGCATAAGCAAGTCCATGGAATGTATGATCATTTACCTATGGTTTATTTTACTTGTGTTAATATTTGAAGATTTATCCTTTTTATTTTAGGCATTAGCAGATCAGCACTCTGCACATTTTTATTGCTGAATAACATTGTTTGTTATGGACATACCACATTTTATTTGTCTATTTACCAATTGCCACAATTTGTGTTGCTTGCCAGCTTGGAATTGCCTGGCGCTTCCCAGAGCCTACCACCATGTTTGACACTCAGTAAATATTTGCTGATTAAATAGCTGCGTGCCTGGTGCTGGTAACCCCAGGGCACTCAGCCACCGCTGTGGCTAGTGGATTTTCTCCATCAGTTCACCGTGAAGTGTGGTCTGTCTCCATGCTGACTTCCTGTGTGGTTTAGCTGACGTTCCCTGATTTGGTCCATAGCTCCTGAGATGTGAAAATGACCATGATAGTGACCATAATCCTGACCGCTGTGCCTAACCTTTGAGTTCAGAAGCACTGGTGAGACCTTCATTATTATAGTTTGCTTTTCTCGGTTATGTTCTTTTCTTCTCCTGGTCTAGCAGGTTAGCCTTGTCATGCGTGGATGAACTCATCATCAGGGTCTACTGATAACACATGTTTTGTCCTGCTTTTTAGTGCATTTCTCTTTTTAATGGAATCTGTAGGCATCAGTGTACGTATGCTCACACTTATGCCTGTGGAAGTCAGATAGATATTTTGGTACACAGTTTCTCTCTCTCTCTCTCTCTCTCTCTCTCCCTACTAACATTTGAAACCAGGGGCATTTTACCACTGAGACACATACCCAGTTCTTTATTTTTATATTTTGAGACAGGGTCTTGCCAAATTGCTGAGGTTGGCCTCAAACTTGTCATCCTCCTGCCTCAGCCTCCCAAAGTGCTGGGATTACAGGTGTGTACCACTGTATCTGCAGACAGATTTTTCAATGGTCCCAGTGACCTTGCTTCCTTGGTGTTACTCCCAGTGATTATCTTATGTCATATGAGAAAAACAATTTTGCAAATGTAACTGATCTGTTGTGTTTATGATAGGGAGGTTATCAGTACAGGCTCAATAGAATTCCACAAATCCTACGAAGGCAGAGAATTTTTTCTAGCTGGTAGTGTAAGGGAAAGTCAGAGACAGAACATCAGATGATTTGATGGGGGAAGATCTTCAACTGCTGAGACACAGGATGCAGGGAATAAGGAGTGCGGAGTGGCCTCTAAGAGTGAAGAAGGGTCCCTGGCCACCAAGCAGCAGGAAAAGGAGAACCTCAGTCCAACACGTAGGAGGAAATGAATCTGTGGCAGCCTGAATGAGCTTGGCAGCAGAATCTCCACAGAGCCTCCGGAGGAGAACCTGGCTCTGCTGCGACATTGCTGCTGGCGTTGTGAGGCCCTAAGCAGAGGGCCTATGAAGGCCCCTGGACTCCTGACCTACAGAAAGGTGAGCTGCTGAGTGGGGATTGTTCTAAGATGCCACTTCTGCTGCGATCTTTTAGATGACAGTAGAAAACTAATTCAGGTATGTTTTTAGGTCAGTTGTCATCTTACCTGGATAAAAATTTACCATATTTCAATCATGTTTATTCTGAGTGGAATCCATGCTCCATCTCTGAAATTGAGAGTTCACATTTCCAACACTAATTATTAGGTGTAGCTGCCTCTTTTAACTCTGTGTCAGCTGTCTTCTTTCTGAACCTCTTTCTGCAATGGTGTTAATTACTGGCAGGCCAGGGGCCACTGTTCCATGCTATTGGAGTATTTTGTGGTGATAAGAAGTGACAGAGACGTGCGGCTTGTTTGTGAAACTCCCGGTCTCTGAAATCCCATCTCATTCTGCTCTGCTCCAGCAGTGGCCTTAGATTCCACATTATCTCTGAGTCTTTGCACTTCATTGTTCATTTGAGCCATGGTTTGCTCATTTCTGACAAGTGCGCTCTTGGGTTCGGCTTCTGGTATTGTCAGTTATTAGACACAGATACCAGAAAAGGGGTCAAGAAAGACTGGCCTTTCCACCGAATACCGCCTTGGTTTTATTGAACCAAAGTTAGCTTAAGAAGTTTTGTAGCAGGACAGATCAGCAGCTAGAATGTTACTGTGAAGAAAAGAAAATGGTGGTCTATACTTCTGCTGCTGTAGAAAGCATGTAATCTCACTTTGGCTTTCTCAGAATCTTCCAGCGAGGCAAAGGATCAAAAATTTAACTTTTGGTCGTTGACCAGAGGAGCACTGTAGATAAATCATTTATCTTCCCCGTGACTTAGTTTTCTCATCTATGCAATGGTTTGCCCATGACTTAGTTACCCAGAAATCTAGTTCTGAAATTTTTCAAAGGAGTAGCAGTTTTCAAAGGGTGATCCCTGGATCAGCAGCAGCATTGGCTAGAAACTCATTAGGGTTGCAGATTCCCAGGTCCTGCTACAGATTTAATAAATCGGAAATCCTGCGTGTGGGTGAGGGAGCCAACCATGCTTCAAGCAGATGTCTGGGTGATTCCATAGTTAGGCCGGGCACAGTCTTACCGATGGGCGTGGCACATACCCAGTGAGCCTCAGTTCCCTCCAGTCCAGCATCTATGAATGGAAAGAGAACTATGTGAGCAGCAGAAATTAACTAAGGATGCCAGGGCATGGAGCAAATGGGTTCCTTGAAACATGTAATCTGTTTTAAAAATCAAAATTAGAGACTGTTTTGCATCTTTGCTTTTTTAATATAAAAATACTTCTAAAATTGCTTTGAAAATGAAAAATATATTTTTATTTCAAATTCCTTTTTTAAAATTAAGGACATGAGAGCTCTAGAAATAAATGTCATGCTGCTGCTATAGCTTTGATGGCGCTGACCCCCATCCTGCCACACGGAGTCAACGTGACTTTGAGGCGTGAGGCTGTGACCGGCCTGGCAGGTGGAATCACATAGCATGGGCAGAGTGTGTCCTTGTCTTCTGGGTGTGGTGTGTTGCTCATTCCCCTGTGCCTATGGGGTGGCATCTATCTCAAAGCTTTGTTGGTCAGCATGGTATTGGTTTTTCTGGGGGATTTGTGAGAATTGTCAGATGTTGCTGCAGACTCTTCTTGGTGGGTGTCTACTTACTGTGGGGGTACCATTCTGCACAGGTGGCTGTGTTGAAAGGAGAGGTAAGGGGACACTTTGGTAGAGAGGGATTCTTCCTTCTTGAGTCAAATTGAAAGTTCATAATACCTATTCACACTTCATTTCCCGAATAACATATATATGGGCTTATCCAGGTATCATAACTGGAGAATGTCCATTCGTAGGAATTTTTTTGGAGTCCTTTGGTTTAGTAGCTCCTATCTGGAGACCAACTGGAGTCTCATCAAAGAAGTTGACTTAAGTTTAACTTTTGAAGATAGACCACCACTTCTTTTTTCTTTGAACCAGAGTGCTAAAATTGCCAAGGCTTAGTAGGAATTGAAGGCAGGACTTCCGGATCTTATTGCTGTTCTGTGATTCCTGCTATTAAACATTTCCCCCCTAAACATCCTACTTAGATTTCAAAGAGGCATAGATTTGAATCCAGGTTTACCAATTATTAGCTACATTTGAACGTAGGTTTTCTCTTCTGTACAGTGTGAATAAGATTGTCTCTATAGCAAGGGATCACATGAGGACACCTGGTCCAGGGTAGAAGTTCTCTAAATCTTAGCTATGTCCCATGTAGCAGATAGTGAAGTTGGGACAGATTTCAGCCAAGTGACTTTAGTATTCACATGATGGGATGGAAGTCAAAAGAGTGTGACTCCTTTCCTGCCCTCATGTCCTGTTCCCTTCCATCCAGTCACGTTATTCAAGTTATTTTTCGAACACACACACATCTTTCCTATAGCTGAACTGCTGTGCTTCTTCCTCCTGGCATGGTTACCCTGATTGCTGCACTATTTAGGTGCTTCATTTAGGTCTTTGCTTACATCCCAGCTCCCCAGGCCCCCTCCGCAAAGAACCCCTATACAATAGCCCTCCTACTGCGGCTCTTTAATACTCATGTTGCTTTGTCTTTCCTTATGCACATCCAAGCGTGTGAATTGATTTACCCACCCTTTTGTTGGTTTTGGCATTCAATTTTGTTTCTCCTAGGATAGGATACTGTGATCCATGAAAGCAAGGACTTGCTTATCTTCTTATCATATTATATGCAATAACCCGAAACAGGCTTTGGCAGAAAAAAATCCAATGAAATTTATTCAATAAATAAAGTATTTGATGAATGAATCCTCACAGCTGCGATTTCTGACTCCTGTAGGGGGCTCTCCAAGCACCCTAAATGGCGCCACCTATCATGGAGTGTGTTGAGCATATGGAAATTCCTGCATTACACTGTCCGAATGTGAGGATAGTCACATTAAAATAAATTTCTGTCTTTTCAATATGTTAAAATGTATGTTTAGTCATGTAGAAGCTGAAAATACTATTTATAAAAGCAGTCAAACACGGCATTTTGAAAAAGAATAAAGCAGAATTTTTAATCAGAAAAAAATCTATTGTACCTTACAAGGAGAGAAAAGTTTCCAATGAAAAATATGCAGATATTGGCAGTGACAGCACCAACACAAAGTTTCCACACAACTGCAGACTTAAGGGGCTGATTCGTGACCACCAGCTGCCCAGCAAGTAGCTTTACTCCTTGCTAATGGAAGATTCAATCTCCAGCACAGATAACCCTGTCCAAGGTTGATAATGGTCTCTTAATGACTCTTTAGGTCTTTCTCAAAGTTCCCAGTGCTGATGGGGGTCATTATTCCAGGTGATTTTGTTAATTGGGAATTATCCAAAGCTACTGCTAATAGAAGCCATTACCGAATCTGCCAGATGATATAGGATGTGTTTCTGTTTTCTTGACCTTGCTATTTATGTATTTATTTATTTAGTTTCCTGTTTGACTGTGACCTTAACTGCAGCTTGGCTTCTAGTTTTAATTTCAGAAGTAGTTGCTGATTGACAGGGATGAGGGGGTTGATGGGTGGGATATGGTGAAAGTAAGCCCTCCAATCAGTACGAAGCCACCCTGTCATCATGTACAAAAGTGAGATGGGGAGGGGTCAGCCACCTGCTGGACTATAGGGTTGCTTGCACCATGCTTGGGGCAATGGAAACAGGTACATGGTCAGTTCCTTGAGTGGACCCAGGGCTACGTGATTATTTTTGGGAAGACTCAATCACAAAGATGAGAGGAAAAACAGATTTCCTAAGTCATTGTGCAACTCTGCTTTCAAATTCTAATTCTAATATTTAATAATTTTGTCACCTTGGGAAAGATCACTCATAATCTTTCTATATCCACATTCCTTCATCTATAAAATGGGAAAAATAATTGTAATTGCTTATGAGAGTCATGATGAAGTTTAATCACTCTAGAATATTTAGAACAGCAAATCTCACACAAGTATTATGTAAGTCTAATTCGTTATCTATTACTGCATTAAAAGTTACCTCAATATGCAGTGGTTTCAAGCAACTAGAGCTACACTGTTGTGTGTAGGGTAGGTGTTGAAGAAGGACTCAGGTGGATGGTTTTAATTCAAGTTTCTTAAGAGGTCACAGAAAATGTTCCAACTACACCTATGGAACTGAATCTTTGACTAAGCTTGAAGGATCTTATTTCAATATGGCACACACATATGGCTGGCAAGTTGGTGCTGGTTGTTGACAGGAGGCCTTAGTTCCTTATTATGTGGTTCTCTCCACGGGACTATTGAAGTCCCTTCATTTGTGGTGACTGGTTTCCCCTGAACAAGATCCAAAAATATAAGATGAAATGGCCAATACTCTTAGGTCCTAGCATTAAAATCACAACAGTGCTCCCACCATCTTCTTTTGTTCAACTAGATCAGTATAGTAGAGGATTGCATAGGCACATTCATGCAAGCAGAAAAGGATCTTTGAGGGCTGTTTTAGAGACTGACTACAGTAAAATTTTGTGTATTATAAAAATATATTTTTCTGAGACCTAGTAATAATCTATCATCTATTTCATTTAGAACATAGAAACTGAAGAAAACAGCAATGGGACTGGAGAAGTAGACATGGGTCCAATCCTTTATAATCTCATGAGCTGCCTCAAGGAGTTTAGACTCCTAACACTCTTATCCCAAGGACTGTGGGAAAACATCCAGAGGATTTTAACTAGAGGGTGAAGGTCAGATTACCTTTTGGTAAAGGTCATTCTGACCACTGTGTAGAGACTAGATAAAGACAAAACACACACACACACACACACACACACACACTTCGATCAATAATACTGATCATTTGGAACAGAAATGCAGGTGGTAGAAAAACTTCAGATTTTGCTTGATTTTGAAGCATAAATTGAAGGAAGATTATGAGCCCTGCAATTATTGCTTGGCTGTTGAGGGTATAACAAGATTGTGACTGAAGAATAAAATGGATTTGATAGTGCAAGATAAATATTTTAACTTGGATCCTGTTGAAAATTTTAGAAGTAGAGAGAGGTCTAAATAAGAAGGCAATCTACAGACATGGATAATCAGGCTTATAAATATGCCCCTTTAAAAACTTCCATCCTTAGATTAAATAGCCTCCAAAGTTAACTGATAAAATCAAATTTTCAAGTGGGACCCAAGTGTCTGTAAAACTGACTGCTTTGGAAAGTGTTCTGGGTGTGTGCTATTGTGTGGTTGTGTAAGGGGACACGTCTATCCATCCGGTCATTAATCTAGAGCTGCCTCCCCACAGGAGACCTACAGGAAGTGAAGCTTACCTTTCCTTGAACCTTGTGACCACAGGACAAGGTCCGGAGCCCTACCATGAAGACTCAGCAAGGACAGGACGACTTGTGTCACGGAGACCCAGAGGTGTGGGGACTTGGCCCCCACCATCTGGCTATGACCTTTTAAGGAGGAAACATGAATTTCTCACAGATGGGGTAGGGAGACAGCGAAGCAAATGATCTTGCTGTGTGGACAAAATGTGTGAAAGATTTTACTAGTGCATCTCTCTGACAGCTCCTGGCATTAAAAGACACTGTTTTCTAGACTCAGCTGTTTTTAAATTTTTTTCAGTTGTTGGTGTTCTTATTTTTCCCCAACAGGACACCATTCCCCTGCTGTAGAGGTGAGGAGAAACTTCATCTCTGTTCTTGAGGACTGTGAGAATTGCTTCCTGGTGAAGATTTCAATGGTACCGCAGGATAGCTTATCAGAGGGCAGATAAAAGAGCCAGACACCATAAATCCTTCCTGGGTATAAATAAATGGAATAGAATAGAACTAGGCTTCTAATGTGTTTCTAGGGACAAACAACCTATTGAGCAAGTATTTACTGGCTTGCTATATGCCCAGCGATGTCGTATGGACTCCTGAGAGTGGTGAGAGGAAAAATAAGAAAAATACAAGGGACAAATCCTCTTTTGTAGGACTATCCGTACGACTTTTGGCTCTTTTCATTGTGGCTGATTTTTTTTTAACTATTCTATCTGCTGTTTTAAAAATCATGCCTGCAATCATCACCATGCAGTTCTTATCTCGTGGAATTTTGCAAGGTTTAATTAGAGTTCCGTAGTGGTTGTTACTATTTCCACTGTGATCAGAGCAATGGTGTGCATTTGAAGAACTACAGATTCTATGCATTGTTTTCTATGCACCTGTGTTTACATTCAGTCTTTCAATATATTTTATTATTAAATCCTTGCTTTTACCTTGTGATCTCGGCAATATAGGTTACTTTACTTGATAGATGAGAGAATTTAAGCAGAAAAAAATTAAACATTTTTCCAAGCATTTGTTAGTGCAAAGAGTCCAGGTTTTGAAATATTGAAAGTGTTAAAAAATATTTTCCAATTAACTTATAACCCAAAAGTTTATACTTCATCATAATCTTCTA
The DNA here is from genome assembly GCA_004027875.1 of Aplodontia rufa. Lineage (NCBI taxonomy): Eukaryota > Metazoa > Chordata > Mammalia > Rodentia > Aplodontiidae > Aplodontia > Aplodontia rufa. The sequence goes on from PVKS010000925.1 coordinate 117,108, forward strand.
GCCAAAATGGCAGATCTTGAGCCAAAGCTGTTTTATGAACATTTTGTTTGGTCCATACAGACTGTTATTTAATGTAAATTAAGGAATATTATTTTCAATTGGTAGAATTCATATGTCACATGCATAGTATGCATTTATGACTTCTTTAGGAAGCACTGTAGGAATTGGCTACCATTTTCCTATATTTTGACCTTGAAATAATTTCCTGTTGCTGACAGCTACCTCCTGGTACTCACAGCATTTGTTCAGGCTTCTTCACTGCCCAAAGCCTTTGGTAATTTCTTTCAAGGACTCTGAAGAAATGCAGTGAAGTTGCATGCGGTACAGCCTCACGAACCTAATTAGTGAATCTGGTGACTCAGAATGGGAAGTGCTAGGAAGCGCAGACGGGAGCACCAGGTAGCGGTGATACACATGGTGTGGACCGGACTGCCACAGAAATTTGAAAGCCGAGATGGACCCATGTTCTAGAACAAGCAGGATGGTTTCATGGCAGCAGGTGAACTTGAGGCATGACTGACCATACAGTCTTTGAAAAGGTAGAGAGGAGGGGAAAAGAGCCGAATTGTTTTGCATAATGTCTATAAATAATAGAACATATACATCTCTGTTTCTCCTCAACTTAAAGGCACAGCGATTTTAGCAAAATCACTGAATTGTGGATTAGCATTCACCAGAATCACTTTTGTTTTTAAAACTTGAAGTGGCCTGGGAGTAGACAGGTGAAACTCAGTGGACCTAAGTCCCTAGAAATACCCTGGGAGCTAATTAGCACCAGAGAGATTCATGGGAGAATTCTTCTGGGGCCACTTTCTGCCTCGCTGAACTAATTTTTCTTGTTGGACTTCAACCCTACTCCTTTTTTCTCTCTCCTTGCTGCTGATGCTCCCAGAGGGAGAGACAGCAGTAACATAAACACCAGGAAGCCCAAGGACAGCACCAATTACCGTCAGTCCCATAAATGGCACAAGGAGGGCACCCAACTTCACGAGGCTCCCAGCCAGCAATCTCTTTAAGCCCCTGTGTCAAAGAGAAGCCAAAGTTGTCCAGTTTCAAATTTCCAAGGTCACAGAACCCTAAATTGCTAGTTTCACTAGCAATTGTTGCTGAACTCAGAGTTTCCAACCCTGGGTCTCCTGTCTTACATTTGTTCCTAACACCCAGCCCATTTCCCTCCTTCCTGCTATAGTGGTGCTCTGAAGACAAATACAGTGTCCTGAATAAAATATCTCTTTGGCCAAACAAACCTTATCTGAGATTTTGCATGATCTGTGTTTGATTACCAACCATCTCCTTCTTGGTTTCCTTCTGTAGAGTGTGGAAGATTGCTATTTAGAGAATTAGATTAGATCAGGCAGGTAAAGCATTTGGACCAGGCCAGAGCACATGTTGAGCACTCAGAATTCATTATTGCAACATTCTTGTGGCTGTTTATGTTGTCCTCACTGCCAGGAGGAGGCAATTAGAGGCCAGTGAAAGAGAAGAGGCTGTATGGAACTTTCTAGAGAACTTGCAAATCGGTATATTTCCTAGTGCATGATTGCAATTCAGAGGTATGGATGAGAGTCCCAAGGAGACTTCAATGTCAGAGCTAAGGGAAGAAGCTGTCTGGGTGCCTCTTAAGAAATGTGAGAGGAAACATTCCATTCCGTGCTTCAGCAAGTTACAGGTAAAAATGCTAGTGACAAGTGCGAATGGTTTGCTCAGCACCTGGGTGTGAACTTGTTCCACAGCGAGGGGTAGGCACCTTGGGGTGACCTCAGGTGTGAATGAAACAAGAGACCCTTTAACGCAGTGGCGGCAGGAGCAATGGAAGGCTAATTGCTTTCTAGAGGAGTCGCAATTGGACCACCATCTTTCTGCTTGTCCACATTTATAGCATCAAGCTGCTTCATGTGCACCACAAGGCTCCTGGTGGCAGGCAGCACGCTCAGCCACCCAGCATCACATGACATTTCTATCAGCCAGGTAATCATTTTCAACCCAGTGCCTCATTAAATCAGCCTGCAGGTTTGGGATGCTTCGCATCATGGTAGATTCACTGAGACACCAAAGCACTAAGGACTGTCCATCAAAACAGGCTTCGTTAGCAAATATCGAAAACAAGAGAATCCTTCAACTCCACTCCTCAACAATCAGACGATTGGAGTCACCACAGACACTTCAAGGGTTTGCATGATTTATAGTCCCAGCAAGTGGCTTATTTTGTATGATTGTTGGAGGAGCGAGGGAGAAGGGGAGAGGAGAGAAGAGCTTCGGAGTTTGCTTCTCATCTTTGTTTTACAGATTTAAACTGCCCCATCCCTGATTTTGACAGTCTGCTATGGCAGAAAACATCACAGCAATGATATCAAAAGCACGAGGTTGTCCTTGGGTTTCAGTCATAGCTTTAGGTTCCATTAGTGTGAATCATTAAGGCCTAAGAATGGACAGGAATTCAGCCATCAGATGGTCACACCTTCCCTTTACTGATGAAGAGTGAGGGCCAGAAGCCAGATGGGATCTGTAATGCCGTGAAGTCCTGCTGACATCGGTTGTTTCTGCCCTGACAGCTCCTGGCTTTCTTTTAGGAAATATCCTTTTCACATCTTAGTACTTATGGCTCAGGCGAAGTCAGTCCAAGTCCAATGTTGGCACAGAACCCAGACCTGGTCAATTAAAGCCTGGATGAGAGATGTTCAAGTGGCCCCAGCCAGGCCCATGACATGTAGATATTAGAGTTGACTTAGAGCCATTAGGAAATGAAACTCTCCTTTCAGTTTTGCTAAGCAGATATGGGATGGCCCAGGACTGTTGGAGACTGTTTGCTAATACAAAGGAAGAATCCACCTACTGAAAAAGTCAACTCAGCAATGAACAGAGGAGGGATAAAAGAATGTCTAATATTATTGACAGCCTAGATCAATTGTCTGGGGTTTTCAGTAGCCTTGAATAGCAGTACTTTTATTCAGGTATTTATTTAGTTGTTTTACTTATTTATTTTTAATTCAGGCCGTTTTGACTTAGGTTTTTTCACTAAACCTAAAACTTCCTGACCGCATTAAAGGTAGCTAGATCACTGGTCATCTAAGACCTGGAACAAGGCTCTTTCTACTCTCTCAGAAACATTGCACTTAATTCTAATCTCCAACCAGAAACGACCAGGTATGTAAAACGCATCTTCCCTTTGTAAACTGACCCCTGCCTCGTGCATATGACCTCGCACTTGCTTGGTTTATGTTGTGTTCTGGATGTCTATTTCTGCATTACAAATCACCACCATGCTATTTTGTTCACAGTCTAGAGGGTTGACTGAGCTCAGTGGACTCATGTGGTTGCCGTCAGATGTTGGCTGAGCCTGTGGTCACCTCAAAGGGTTTTTACCACAATATTTTTTCCAGGCCTAGAAAGAGTTCAAAGCTGGACTGGAAGATCTGAGGTTTCTTTGGCATCTTGTTCTCCTTTCTGTGGCCTCTACAAATGCATGGCAGCCCAGCGTGGCTGGATTTCTCACATGGCCGCCGAAGGCTCTGGATCAGGCATTCTGAGAATAATCAGCAGAAGCGTCTTGGCCATTTCTAACTTAGCCTGAGAGATCAAGCAGCCTCATTTCTGCCACTTTCAATTCATCAAGCATCCAGCTTCAAAGGTCGGGACAAAGCCACCCCTCTTGTTGGGAGAAATGCCACAGATTTTGTTTCCAAATAAGTATAAACTCAGAAAATTGCAAAAATGGTGAAGTTCTATGTGCTCTTTATCCTTCACCCGAATTCTGACATTTTATATGACTACGCCACAATATTAAAACTGGGAAATTGGTATTTCTCTATTATTAAGTACACTGCAGCCCTTTTCAGTTTTTACCATTTTTTTCTAACCTGATTTTATTTGAGGTTTGTGTGTATGTGTTTCTATGGATTTTTACTCATGTGTAGAATTAATGTTAACTACTTACCAATCAATATATAAAGCTGTTGTGTCAATCAAGGAAGAACTTGTTCATGCTAGTACCTGTTTCCATGTGTGCCAAGTCCACCTATTATGCTCTGTCTCCAAGCAGTTGTTCACCTGTTATACATCTTGGTAGTTTTGACATTTTGAGAATATTATGTATGTGGTATAACACAGTGTGCAACCTCATCATTGATGTATTTTTCCAGCAAGTGAACACCATTGAAGTCCATCAAGACTGTTGCAATGGTTCATTCCTTTTTATTGCTGAATTTTACCCCTTACTATGGATGCCTCTGCTGACTACTGATATTGTTACATCTGAGATGGCCTTCTTGTAGACAGCATATAGTTGGGTCATGTTCTTCTTCTTTTTGTTTCTTCTTTTTAAAAAATGTACTCTTGCTGGTCTAATTAACCATTTACATTTAAGATAATTATTTATATCGTAGGTCTTGAGTCTATATTATTACTTATTCTTTTTTATTCCTTGGGTTTTATTTTCTTGTAATCTTATGCTATTTAAGCCTGTTTTAGTATTCCATTTTCATTTATCTCTTGTGTTTTTAAATATATCTTTTTGTATAGTTTATTTAAGACAGAGAGAGAAAGAGAGAGTTCACTTTTTAAATTTCTTCATCTGTTTTGTGTTTTTCTTCCACTTAGTGGTATATGTGGTGCTGGGGATTGAACCCAGATACTTGCACATGCCTGGCAACTGCTGCATGGCTGAGCCACTGCTCCAGCCCTGTTTGTATTATTTTTTGATGATCACTTACATTTGTTTCAAAATCTATTATTTCTTATAAACTCTAGCCAGATCTACTAATGTTTAAATTGGCTGTGCTCCTTAAGTTCAGTGGGTCTTTCCTGAAGATCAGACTCTGCAAATCCAATCTAATTCAGTTCTGCATATCCATATGCTTACCCAAAAATGTTCACACTATGTGCATACCATCATTCCTCCATCTTACCTTCTGACCTTAAAAAAGAATCTTTAAGAATAGTAAGCAGCTCCACGGCCCAAAGGTATGAGAATGACAACTACACTTTAGAATGACTTAAGTATTGCTCTTGGAAACACAGGATTGCCGTGCCTTTGTTCTCCTCTCAGTCTTAACAATGACCAAAGGGTATATAATATGACAAAGCCATATACAAATACAAGTTCAATAAATATATCCTGAATGGCTACCATGTCCTAGGTCCTGGGCTTTCACATGTGTGATTCCTTTTAATCTTCACAACATCTAGGAGATCTATTAGCTTGGGTAGAGAGTTTAATAACAAACCCAAGTGGAGTGAAACATAAAGGCAGACAGAAATCCTTTGGAAACAACTTTTCTACCAGATTCCTCACTATGGACTTTGAGGCCAACCAAGCTGTATAAAATGCTTTTGTTATTTACGTTTCTCAAATGTCTGTAAGCATAAGAATTTTGAATAAAATGACTGCCTGTGTGTGTGCATTCATAAATATTTGCTCTCCTTAATGGGCCACATACATTTTTTTCCATTTTCAATATATGAATATCTAAAAAAGACTCTTTTTTTCTACCACAGCCATGATTCTCCTATCATATCTTAAATTTCTAATAAATTTCCAATATCACCTAATATTAAGAAGACCTAAAAAGTGACTGTGATTATACATGATTTTCATTTCCTCTTCATTAATCATCTCACCTAATAATCAAAGGTATAAGAGATATACAAAATCTAGTAAAGAAAATAAGACAAACATGGGTGAAATTATTAGATAAAAAACCACGGCCATTAGGAGTTACCTGTGAGGCTGTGTGGTAGAGGCATGTGAAGTGCTGAGAGAAGTGAGAAGCCAGAGTGGGCTGTCTTGGTGGGTACAGAAGACTTCTCCATCCTGTCAACCTGTCAGGCACAGCTCTGGCTGGGCTTGCTTCCTGCTAGCAATGATAGCATCCACTACAGACTCCTAGCAAATAAAGCTTTCTTTTTCATAGGGGGTGTGATAGTGCTTTATAGATGGAACAAGATGCCTGCCAAAGAAAATAGGAATTTTGCCTCTAATTATAACAGCTTAATAATGTACGGGATAAGGCAGAAAACTTTTTAAAATTCTGGGCTGATGCGAACTTGCTGCTGGGTCTCTGCCAGCCTACCGCACCTGCAGCATTTCCCAGTAATATTTCAAAGTGTCAGCTTAAGTGGCCTGAGAGCCGCCTGCACAACTATGGTAATTGCCGGGACATGCCTAGACCAGCTGAGATAATAGGGCGCCAGGAAGCAGGGGAAAATGTCAACAGCTGGGGTTCATGCTACTAATTCTGTTTTCTTTAAACTTCGTAGAATGACAAATCCCTCTAAAAGCTAATCCAGAATTATACAATTACCAGTTTCCTTCTTTACATTTTAATCCACACGGTAGGTCAGCAAATATGTAGAAAACATGTTTTAAAAATGCGGGCACTGCCATTGGGCACCACAAATGAGCCCTCTCAGGCCAACTCACTATCATCACTGCGTCCTTCTCAATACCAAGCTCCAAGCAGTGACGATCTGGCATGGTTAAAATATGATGCCAAATCCGTTTCCATTTTCTTCCATCTTCTCAATACTCTTTTAATCTCTCTGGTAAAAAGAAACAGACCATGATGTGCTGACCATGCTATGTGACTGCAGTATCTCATTGTAAACAGATTAACAATGATGCAAAGCTCTGAACCTAACATTGAACAAGGAAGCTGCTGAATACATATATATTAAGAGATGCAATGTGTAACTGAACAAATGAAGTATCACACATGCGTTATCTGAATCCAGCAGTGTAGCATGACAGATGCACAGCAAAATCAGAATAAAGACAGCAATCGTACTCTGAAATGGTTAGTGTGGCAGGCAGCCCATTGGATTCTTTGAGCAGGGCACGTGTCCTGCAAAGGCAGCCTTCGGGATGATTCTGTTACTGGCTCTGTGCTTCCACTGGGGGAGCATGGGGGCATTTTTCTGTCTCTTCCCTTGCTGTTGGAGTTCCTGGAGGTAAAACATGGAAAAAGTCAGGGACCCTCCTAGGACTGAGTCCCTAGGAGCAACTGATTCTCCAGCTAGTGCACACTGGCTCCCCAGAAATGAATCAGCTGCCTTCCAAGGGTCGCTGCCAGTTCTGCACCTGCAGCTTCTGCTCCTGCTGAGCTCCTGCTCCCTGCGTTCACCTCACTTTCCAAGTTTGGGGTACTAGTTTGTTTTGTGACTCTGGTTATCTGAAAGGTTTCAGAAAAGTTGTTGATTTTCAGCATTTTGCATATCTTTTCCTTAATGATAGTTGGGATGATGATTTCTAGCTCTTTGAGAGTTGGGGCTGAACCCGTGGCTTCTCTTTGCCTACTCTTGTTGATATCTTTGGCAGTCTTTCTAACTTTATTGCATGCAGTCCGTAGATTCTTCTTCATTGGTGACAATCTTCATGTTTAGTACACGTGGTAACAGTCCCCCCTCAGTTACAATTTTGTTTTCTGTGATTTCACTTAACTGCCGTCAAATGTGTTCCAAAACCATTGAATAGAAAATTTCATCAATACACAATTCATAAATTTTAAATTTATGAATTTAGAAAGTAACCCAGGACATGTGCCATCCTTTTGCTGGGGTGTTGGTGCTGTATTCTCTACACTGTGCTCCATTGTCACTCTGAAGTAGTCTGTTATTAGACCAGCGGCTGGAATGGCAGTGTTTGTGTTCTGAGAGCTCATATTTTACTTAGTAACGACCCCAAAGCGGAAGAGGAGTGGGAGTGACCATTCAGATGCGCCAAGAAGAAGCCATGCAGAACTTCCTTGAAGTCCTCAACTTAAATAAATTTTAAAAGCTTCATAAACTAATATTGTTAATATGTACAGGAAATAATTATTGTTAATCCCTTTCAGTTCCTAATTTATAAATTACACTTTATCAAAGGACGTAAGTTTAGGAAAACTCAGCAAAAGTAGGGTTCAGCACTCTCGGTGGTTTCGGGCATCCTCAGGGGACCATAGATGTACCCCCTGCAGATTAGGGGGCATTAGTGTAGTCTGTTCTGTTTTCTAGAAAACACCTTGCTTTTCACCTTTCACATTGACATGTATGCTCCTGGAATCATATCTGTGTGTGGAGTGGGGAATTTTCCAGATGGAAGTCCAGTTTTTCCCCATTGATTTATTGGAACAGAAACTCTTTCCTGCTCTCTAATTTGCTACTTGTGTTCCACAGGTTCATGGCTTATTTCTGAGCCCTCTATTATATTTCTTCGTTCTTAAGCTCATGTGTTCTTATAATTGTAGTTTTAGGGTAAATCTGTAAAGATGCAGGTGTAAATTCTCCAGTTTTGTTATACCATGTCTAGAGTATTTTGGATAATTTTAACCCTTTGCATTTCTCTGTAAATTTTAGAATGTAACTTTCTGGAAAAAAATCCTACTGGAATTTGGGTTTGGACTGCAGGAGAAAATTATACATCGATTCTAAACTGTTTTTGTAGATATTATCAAGCAAAGATGAAGTTCATGATAGTTAAATTTAAAACAGTGACGAACACATGGAATTCCAGGGTAGGTACTATGAGTCATCAAGCCAGTGGAGGAGAAAATAAACTCAAGCTAAAGGAAGTGTGATAACACTTAATGAAAGGAAAACTGAGATGGATCCAACAGTCAAAATTACATACTGATTTCTGACTGAAAAGTCAAAGGTGAAGGAGAAGAATTTTTGGAATATGAGTAGAGGGAGGGAGGTTTTCTTAAGCCATCTGGAAGATTAGATAATAGAGGAGTCCACATGCAATTTGGAAAAAATCTAATAAATAAGGCATTTTTTGTGAATTTCTGACTCTATATCTTTTGTGAGAATTCATGAAAATTTTTAAAATACTTTCATATTATAGATTCAAAGGAAACTTCAGTAAATCCTCAAAATAAGCCTTCCATAGGACATCTTTTCATGATGTGCAATATAACCTAAGTCAAAAACAAATACATAAAAATACCTATCCATAAAGAAAAATAGTTAGCCTCAATAATCTTTGGGTTCAGGAATAAATCAGCAATATAATCATAAACTGCTGAGAAAAATAATCATCAAAACATGCAATAAGATAGTGAATGTAATAAAAATTGTAGCTCTAGGAAAATATATGACCTTAAACATTTGTATTAATACGAAAGTAACAATAAAAGAGGCTAATAATATGAAGGGCAAGAAAAAAGTAAGAAGTAAGTAACAAAATATGCAACTCAGAAATGGTGAGGCATATAGATTAAAAAGTAAATGTAAGAGAAACGTGAAGAAAGATGGATAAATGACTTTAAATAATTTAATACAATATGAAATCATGACTAAACCCCTGTAAATTTCCACATAGATAAATTCAAATATATCAATAGAAAGATTAATTTTTTCTTAAGTGCTGTTTCTTATACTAAAATACCTCAAAATATAAAATGTAATGCACATCTATAGAAGATATTAAAATTATTGAACTTCAGCTATTCTCTAGTACCATATGGTTGTATTTCATAATCCTTCATACATCACATAATTCATATGAAAATCTCTAAGTCATAGGTGAAACATAAAATATTTGCTGTGAAAATTATTTAGGTTAAGTCACTCATTTCAACTTAAGTATAGAGTAATCTTCCAAATTGCTATAAATGCAACATTAAACTTTTCAGTAATGAATTTGAAATTGCTACACAAAGCAGAGTGTAGCATATGATATTCAATGGGGGTTGTCTTCTGTTTCTAATTCAGATGCTGCAGAGTTTTAAATATTAAAATTATTGGCAGAATTTTGGGATGTCAGCAAACCTGCCTGCATAAGACTGTGAATCATTTCATTTAAAAGACTCCCAATTACCTTTATTTCACTCATCTCAACTGCTGTTACCACTGCTCACTTCTGGATCTGACTTTACGTAGTTCAGATGCTCCGTGGTTTCTTCCTGTGTTCAGTTAGTTACATCATTGACCAAATGCTCTTTCAGGAAACTGGGTGTCTTAAGACGTATGCTGTGCAGTTCCACCTAGTAAATTAAGAGCCATCAATAACATTGATTTGGATCAAACCTTCCAAGGACTGTTTCCCTGCCTTTGTGACCGGGAGAGGATGTTTATCCCTCACATCTATGAGACCTGATCTTTCATGTTCTCCTTGGCTCTTCATACAGCTCCCTACTCACCTACCATGAACAGGTGAGGACCCTTTCCAGTCTACTGCACAGAAGGCATGTATAGCTAAGCTTTATGGCACCTGTATCTTAGACATTTTTATTACCTGTCTTTATACAAAGAATGCACAATTAATAGCTTAGACACAAGAGTAGACGTTTATTTACCACAATAGAATAAATCATACTAAATTGTAAGTATGCAAATACTACGAACACACTAAATAGCTTTGGGTTTAAAATAAATCAGTTGCCCCGGAAACAGACCCCCAGGTTAGGTTGCTGCATTGCAATTTAAATAGAAAGTGGGGGGCCCTGAAACTTCAGCTTCATTACCTTCATCCTAAATCCATCTACAATCCTCTGCTACACTTAAATAGGCTGGCTCAGAAATGTTTAAAATTTATGATGGAGACTGAAGAGCTTTATTTGGCTGGCACGAGGTTAATAAGAAGGACCACATCTCAGCCCACGGCTCTTGATTCTTCCTCCTCCCAAGGACCTCTTCCTGAATATTCTTTGCTCTCTTGTAACTGCAATGGCCACATTGTGGGGGGAATCTTGCTTTACCTGTTGGCCTCTCTCCACTCAACTCGCAGTCTGATTCATCTGAAACTCAAGGTTTCTGATATGACATAGAAGTCATGTCTTTCTAATTGTCTTTTTGATTTATTATATTCTACCACATGACATCCTTGGCTTCCTCTGATGAAGATCTTCTTCAGGTCTTCAACAGTAACATGGCTTGTTCATTCTCACTCATTCCCCTAGGCCTAAGGAAAGAGTGGTGGTTACTGAGACAGTGGGAGCTGCATGGTGTGTCCCTGGCACACTATGATCGTGCCTGACGTCGGGACCTTTGAGCACCCAATCAATCACCAGGCCTGGATCGTGTATGATGGGGGTGATCAGCCAAGAGGCCCATGGCAGGCGAGGTAAGCAAGGGACTTGGAGTGACAGCAACAAATTTGGGTTCCTTGTGTGCCCAATCTCATCATACACAGCCTCCACAGTAGCTATAATACCTGAGTAACAAATTCACCCAATAGCAACTCTGCGGTTTTAATTTTCTGGAAATAGTGAAGATAACCAGTATGGCAGGCAATAGGTATTTTCAAAGTCTAAGGCAGTAGTGGAAAAAATTCAGTAGTTGAAAAAAATCACAGCTTTAGGAAAAATTCTAGTGCTGTCTGCTTTCTTTGCTAGCCAGTAAGCTCATGTAGTAAGGGCTACCTTCTTCTTCAAATTGCTTTGGTATTATGTCGGTCAGCTTAGCCACAGGGGGAAAAATGGGATTTCTCCTCTCCTCTCTCTTCTCTTCTTCCTATAACCTAGATCAACAGAATGTAGTCAGTTTAATATAAACCATTGAAGAAAAATTCATTTGTCTATGGTCTCTTTATGAAGGTCATTGTGAACACTAAAAGGATCTAATTTTTTTCTTATCACCAAGAAGACAGAGATGTAGCATGTGATAGCCTTCCTCATGCTCTGAATTTTAAGTCATTCAGTTGAATTAGGCTATGTTACCGGTGATGGTTGGATACGGTTCGGGTGTACCCCACCAAGTTTCATATGTAAGAGGCTTGCTCCTTAGTGTAGCAATGGGCGGTGGAGGAACCTTTAAGATGTGGGGCCTGCACCACGTGCCCAACTAAATGTCAGAGCAATGAAAACCAGATAAAAAAACAAAACAAAACAACTAAAATTGATTCTCTCTCTCTCTCTCTCCCCCTTCCCTCAAATCCCTACTCCTATTCTTTGGTATATTCATCAAGGCAGAAGACTCAATCTTGTGCCTTAGGTTGGGGATTTTAGAATCGTCAGCATTATAAGAGGCTTCATGAAGTCTAAAGGAAATTGAGACGTGATGGAGGAGTGCTGGTGTTTGTGGTGATCCTTGTCACCAACAGCACCCCGTGTGCCTTTTCTTCTCCACTTAGGATCACTATTCTTATTTTAGTTGGTGCGTGGTAATGATACCCTACATTCATTTTCTACAGCTCCAAATATGCTCAATCCCTGCCTCATGAGAGAAGGGTAGCTTCTCCCTAGCCTTGCATTTAAATCTGTCGCATTGGTCATTAAGCCTGGAACGTCTCTTCTTCCCGGTTCACCTCCATCCTTCTCTGCTCATCTCTTGACTATGTGCCCTCACTGGGTTATTTTGTATTCTTAGTAATTTGTTTCAGCTGGTTGGAAGACAAAAGCAGAGCTTTTGTTCTTGAATTAATGAAAACGGAATGTCTCCCAACCAGGTTTTCTGGTAAAAATTGTGAATATAAAGAGAAAATTCAACATGAAGTGCATCTAATTGTAGTTAAAATTAGCTCCCAGTTTCAATTCACGTTACAGAGTAAATTAATTAAGTTCAGTGCTTGCCTGTCTATATGTTGTTATTAACTATCCGGAAGAACTCCCTAAACTTTGTATTAGAAATAATTGAATTTTTTAAAGCATTCCTGAACACAAAGTTTTCCTTTCAAAGAACATGCAAAATGCAGAAAACTTAAGAGACTTTACTTACAATCGTAAAAAGATAGCTACCAATTTCATAACCAAGAAGATGAGTAACCATGAATGTAGTCTCAGCAGTGCACACAAAAAGAATGTGTGTGTATGTGTGTGTGTGCGTGTGTGTGTGTGCGTGTGTGTGTTCAGCCTCTGAGGCCATTAGATATGTACAGAAAGGCAGGGTGAGATAGGTAGGTGACAGCTAGAAGCAGAGAGAGAAACAGCAGAAGGTAATTAGAAACACACACACACACAAACACACATCAACCCACAAGCACACACGTGCAACACTAATGGTCTATTCTGGTAATTAAGTTGATACATGCTCATTATCAAACAAGTCAAAGACATACAGAGTACAATATAAAATATAATTCAAAAATAGTGATACACCAAATTCATCTAACCACAGGGCAAAAAATATTGTGTTGCATTTTTATTACCTTAATATTCATTCCATGTACTTTTTTCTGTAGTAAAATATAGACATATACATACATATTATGTATCTGTATACATACATCATATATATTTTTTATTTTGCATTACTAGATTAATAAGAATTATTAGATAGAATTTATTATACTGCCTCGTGCTGCTTAACATACTGTGAACATTTTGCCAATTCATTATTTCTTTTAACATGATTTTAAGTGGATGCATAACTTACATTCCATAGCTAATCTGTAATGCAATCTTTTCATTGAAAAGGGAGATTATTTTCACTTTCACCATTGCAAACAACACTGAAATTGCCACTGTACATAAAGTGTCTTAACATGTAAATTTGTTTTGAAAATGAGACCAAAGATTTTATCCTGATTTTCATCTCTGAATGCATTATATTATATACGTTGCACCAATTCACAAAAATGTTATTTGAAAAGTGGTATTTAACGAACACATAATATTTCAGGATATTACTGTGCTATAATTTACACTACATTTTTATATAATTGAAAATTTATGCTTCCAATTTATCAATGATATAAATGAATTACATGTGGATACTATTGTACATGAATATTTGTATACTTCTTTGATTATTGAATTAATTCATAATAAATACTATGGGCCAAAGGTATGATAATATACAAGGCTCTTTGAATAGATTGGATAATTGTCCACTGAAATTTCTTTCAACTTTCACTGCTAACCATCAAAACATCTGTGATATGTACTATTGCAAGCACACTCCAAAAATGAGCCCACAGTTTGATAGGTAAGGAAATGTGTTACTGTATTCATATTCATTTTCTTCACTGCCAATGAGATTTGTCCTGTTTCAACTTTAAAAACAGTTCTTTTGGCTTTCCTCTCCAATTTGCCTGACACATCCTTCACTACTTTTATCTGTGGCAGACACATTTCCATTCTTACGGATTTCTGAAAAATTTCGAAATTTATTTGTTTTAATATACAAAGCCTTTTCCCTCTGGAGTGATCAAGAGGATATTTATTTCCTTTTTCCCTTCTCTTCAGTGGAGAATGAGAGGATTCAGTGCTGGTCAACAGGCGAGGTGATTGTTGACCCTTGGCTTTATTCATGGCCTAAGGTGCAGGATTACAATTGATTCCAGGAACTTCAGGGCAGGGCAGGGCAGTTCCTGCTGCACCAAAGCCAGGAATGAGCAGAGCACATCAGTGCTCAGCCAGAGCGAAGGGCGGCACTGGTCCCCAGGCACTCTGCCTTTCTTTTCTCATCTGAAGTTTCAGATCCCAGGAAGTCTGAGCAGCAACCTCCAGAAGCATAATGGGCTTCCTCTCAGTCTCTGCCATCCTGGCCATGGGCTGCTTCAGAGCAGTCATTCGCACCTTCCAGAGGGAAGGCCAGATCCACGTGCTTCCTCCTAGTTTTCCCCAGATTCCATTGACTCTGACAACTGGAAGTGGTTTGACAACTCCTTGAAATTCAAGAATTCAACACTCAAGTGACTGCAGGAGATGCACAGTAGATATCAAGGCCAACAGAGATTCGAGTTGGTCTTCAAGCCGGAGCATCTCAGAGCTCAGTCTACAAGCTTATTCTGGACCAGAACCTGCCTGCCACCAACCTCTAATGATAAAGCATAGACGTTAGAAATAGACATTTGGACATTCTTACATTTAGTTGACTTTGTGGTAGAATTATTAGCTTTTACAAAATTATTAAATCTCAGTAAAATGGGAGGAAATAAAGCTGACCCTGAGCACAGTCTGAGCAGCACTCTATGAACGCTGATCTCTACTAGAGTGTAGGTTGCTGCCCATGATCCACACACAAGTGGACATGATGCAACACCCCCCGTTGTTCAACCCATGGCAGCTACTGCTTTGTTGATTCATATTATTCTATTTTTTCCCCTTGAGCATTTTTGGTTGTGGAAATCCTCAAATCATAACACACATATTGTGTCAAACTGCTTGGAAAATAAACATAAAAGTCATGTAAAAGATTCCAGATTTGGTGAAGTGAGTAAAAAGCATGGTTACAGAACAAATATTACAGCCAAATAGGATCTGGAATATTACATCAGTTATTTTAAAATGGAAATTATAGCAAAAAGTATAGCAAATTAGGATCTGGCACATTACATCAGTTATTTTTAAAAGGAAAAGAAATTAAATGATTAAGAAAATAAATTGAAAGAGAAGTGCTTACATACAAGATTGTGAAAGGAAATTGAGAAAACCAATAAACAGATGGGTTTGTTAGCAAAAATAAGATCCCTACTGTTCATGGAATAGAAAAGTTCCCAAAGTGTCACTTTCCCTTCATTTGTTCTATAGGTTTAATGCAATTCCTGAAAATCCCAGCAAGGTTTTTTTTGTAGACTCAGACAATATTATACTTAGATGTATGTGTAAAGTTACAGATCCTAGAATAAAAACATTCCTGAAAAGAAAAGAATAAAATGGGGAAATCACTATACCAATGTTCCAACATGTATTAGAATGGCTAAATTATGTGTGTGTGTGCGAGTGCGCGGGTGCACATAAATAACAACTGATAACCGACACTGGAGAGAAGCCCAGAAGGCGGGTCATCATAACACTGCTGAGGGGAATATAGAGTGGTCCAGTTACCCAGCAAACAACTTGACAGCTGCTTATTAGACTGAGTGAAAGAGGAGGGGTGTGGACAGCCGGCTAGGTGAGTATGGTCTAAGACCAGGGGACTCAGAAAAACTGGACTGCTGTGTGTCTGGACCATGGTGGTGAACACACACTCACCCACGTGTGAAGATTGTATGGAACTGGCTGCACGTGTACCATGCAATGTTACACGCTCAGCTACAGACGTGTGAATAGAACCAGAGTACGTCAACAAAGCCAATATCCTGGTCGTGACATTGTTCAGCATCTTTGGTGTAACTAGGGTAAATGTTACACGGACTCCATCTATTATTTCCACCGCATGTCACCTAATAATTACCTCAACATTAAAAGTTAATTTAAAAAATGATCCTACTATAAGATCTCCCTAAGAATGTCAAATGTAAAACTAAGGCTATAATCATCATTTTTTAAAAATTAAGTGGTGAAGTCAAACATTCCAGTTTTTCCATTATAATAATTAATATGCAATGTCTTGATATGTTTTACTCATATTACTCAAGATAAAGTCCTTATAAAACTGTTGGGTTGTCATACTCCGAGAATTAGGTTTCCATGGATTCATCTGGAAGGATGAGTTTCTCATAACAATTGTCATAGGGCAGTGAAGGCTTTGTTCAGTCTTCAGTGAGTGGGCTACAGAATTTCCCTAGTGGTTCTCTGGAAGACAGTGTCATCAGAGTGGGCTCGGTGGCAGCCAAAGGGCCAGGTGGAAGGCAGTGCCTGGGGCCATGCTTACCGCCCACTTTGGGCTTCTGTGCAGATGACAGACAGTGCAGGTGTCCAGCAACTGCCTGCCACGTCCAAGCTCACAAGTCTGCTCTTTCCAAAGAACGAAGCTCATTTCAGGTCAGCTGATGCTGGAGCTGATCATTGTCGCTCTCCAAGTTAACAAAAATCCAGTAAAAGCCCTCCTGATCTTGTGGTGCACAGCCTGTCTCAGTCTGGGGTTTTGGTGTTTCCACTGTCTGTGGCTTCCAAGATTTTCTAAGGAGAAACTGGGAGTCTAAGCGATAGCTTGTTGCTCAGAGACCATCTGAAGTCAGAAAGCTACTCATAACCTTCCAAATTTTACATGATCTGTTAGATTAGAAAATACTTAATTTTGGGTACAAGAAATTATTGTGATTTTTCCTGGTGAATCTTTTTTTATATTTGCTTTTATAAAAGCAGACTAGGGTGGCTTTATAGTGTCCAAAATATTGATTATACTCATTTTTGTATGTAATATTCCATATATCAAATATCTATCTTATCTTTTTTTTTTGGCTTAAAATTAGTATGGAACTTTCTTTGAGTTCTTCTTCCAAAGTGTATTTAACTTCTCAACAACATATCAAATAATCATTTATTTCCTGCTAATATGTGATGCTGAATTTATAATTAAATGCTTGTATCTGCTTCTGAGCCTTAGTTTCTATGATCTGTCAATATTTGCTTATACCATACTATTTTCATTAAAACACTTTATAATTTCTCTCATTATGAAGGTCTTTTCCTGATTTTAGTATCATTGCTTTGCACAACTTTCCTGAATATTCCTGCTCAATCACTGTGATAAACTTATGAATTACTTTCTCAAGGTAAACGAATATTCACTGTATTTTTAATTGGATCACATTAAGCCCACACATTGATTTAGAATCATCATTTTTCGCAACATTTAGTCTTCATATTCAGGACTATGATATATTTCTCCATTTCTCTGAGTTTTCTTTTATGACCTGCAGTAAAGTCTTATGATTTCTTCAGAGCAATCTGGTAATTACTAGTTACGGTTATTCCTAGAAAATTTTTTTTATATATTCTTGCTATTTTAAATTGAATCTTCAACCCTATTCTCCAAAAAGTAATATTGATTTAAGTATGTGATATAGAAGAAAGTACATCTGTTTTTCCATTTTTACCAACGGTGGGCGAGAGGGCTAAATTGCAGGGAGAATACTGCAGTTTGGACCCTCTGAAGTAGTTTCTAACTATAGTGTTGATTATGCAGCACCCAAACAATAGAAACCTTTAGTCAATTCATCAGCAAAAATAGTTACCCTTGTATGCATCACATGGAAGATTTCTCATTAGTGTATATTGTTATGTAAAATGTATTTCCAGCCAAACACTTTTGACTTCTGTTGTGTTTTTATGCAGATAGAGTACAAAAGGGAGTATATTATACTCTTATTGCTGAATCTATCCATTATAACGAAAAAAAGATCAGAATTTCCTAGAATCAGGGAAATCCAGGACATAATTGTTTAAGGATGCTATATTGCAGTTTCTGAATTTATCCTGTTTTCCGTTTGTTCATGTAGAATAGCCAAATCTCTTACTCAAAGAACCTTTGTAGACCGGGCATTTGGAGGTATTGTCTTTTTCTGTCTTTTAAATCTCAAAGCAGCAGCCCTATGCGCAGGGAGTTACCTACAAAAATGTTAATTATTGACGATTTTCAAGGATATAAATTATCAATTGTATTTGAGTATCTAAGAATTTCCTCTGAAATGATAATTAGACAACTTAGGTTTCAGTATTATCTGACCGGAGGCTGTAAATCCAGCTAACACTTGTCAAGAGGCTTGAGGCATCTTTAAATCACAGATCTTAATGAAGCCTTTGTCAAGACCCAGCTAAGTGAATTTGCTTTAAGTATCAGAGGGAATTACATTTTCTTTTGTCCATCTATATTCAGGCTGAAAACAAAGGGGAAATTAACTTGGAAAGTTAATTACTTGCTACTGGGTAGAAACAAAAATCCTGGCAATATTGTCCTAAATATGTTTTGGTAAGCGTTTAAAGACATGAGGTTAATTAGTAGCCAAGTGTAAAATCAAAATTAAGATCAACATTGGAATGAATTATTGCATCAAATTGGATTCTTTGGGGTCACACCAGATTCCTAGAATAAAAATAGACTATTTTAATATAGAAATTGAAGCATTAAAAAAAATGGAGCATTTACTCCAGGGACATCCACCAGAAAACTCCAGCACATATTATCATTCCGCTTCTACCTCCTCTTCCTGCCCTAGAGAAGTCATGGTTGTCCAGAAGACAGATGGGATGAGATGTGCTCTTTTCTCGTGTCCTCTCTTATGGATACTGCTCTTCTACTCTGCTGCATCTGAAACAGCAGAGAGGAAATGGCCAGGCTTTCTCCAGCTCTTTCCAGGCTGTGTTTTCCAGATAGCCCTTTGAAGTCTGGCCCTCGTGGCTCTTTATGCTACATCTGCTATGGGTTGAGTTATGCCCATCTAAACAGTACCTTTAAGCCCTAACCTTCAGAACCTTAGAAACAGTCCTTACACAGAAATATGCTCTTCATAAAGGCAATGATGCTAACATGAAGTCATCAGGGGGTACCCTATTTCAATACGGCTGGTGTCATCATAGAAAATGGGGAATTCCGACCCATGTGATGTGAAGACACAAAGGGAGTCATGTGGGTGAAGACAGAGACTGGAGTGATATGTTGACAAGCCAGAGGATACCAGGATTGCCAGCAGGTCATGAGAAATTAGAAGAGAGGCATGGAGAAAATTCTGTGTCACAGAACATATCTCAGAAGGAACCGCCACCAAGTCCTTCATCTTGGAATTCTGGCTTCCTGAACCATGAGATGACAAATTTCTGTTGTTTAAGGCAGTTGCTGTGTGGTACTTTGTTGCAGAAGCCTCAGGAAATGAATACGCCAGCCAAAGAAGACAGGCTCCAAATGCTGTGTAGGAATTCTAGCTGATCCTTGAAATATACATGCACACACCTAAAAATGAAAGACATTGCCTGAAATTGAGGCTCTTTATTTAGAGATAGAGTTTGCAATGCAGGTTCTACCCAGTTAACTCTCGGCTACAACAAAACATTGATAGTCGTTCAAGAACAACAGTGAAGTCTGGGTCCTCCCAGTGTGTGCGTATGATTCCAAATTACTGGACATAAAGAGAACCAAGAAAATAAAAGCAAAGACATTTAGTTGAGATGACCCAGACGTTTTTTTAAGGGTGTTTAAAGCTTTTGTAATGTTACTCAATAAAAGGAAGTAAAATATGCTTGCAATAATGATATGCTACAAAATATAAGCAGGGAAACAAAGGCAATTTAAAAATTACCATATGGAAATTCTAAAACTGATAGAATATCAGAAATGAGAAGGATCACTGAGCTGGCATAACAGAAGAATGGAGAGGAAGCAGGAGAGAGGCACTGAATTCAGAAGCAAATTAAGTTTTCACAGCCTCGCTAGCCGTCATTTTATTTTATTATTACTTCTTATTTTTAGCTTTCCTAGTAGTATGTGACCGTAGCACACTGTAGCGCTGGTTTATATTTTCCGAGTGGCTAAGGAAGTAGGAAATGTCTTTCTGTGTTCATTTGCCATCCGTTTATTCTCTCTGATGATATGTCTGTTGAGACCTTATGCCCAATTTCTAGTTGTGGTTTTTTCTTGATTTGAATTAGGAGTTTATATTTTGCATGCATGTCGTCTGTTTGATACAGTCTCCGCCTCCTTTGGAGGGCTGTGTTGCATTAATGAATGCATAGTTGGTAGAAGCAACAGGGTGTATCTTTATCATAAGGGGTGATTTGCTTGTAGTATTTTCAGGGTGGTTATTTTCTTTTAGCAGTTCAAAGATATTGTGCCAGATAGAATAAAGCTTTTGATTATATCATTATCAACTGCAGCAAACAGTGCTCATTGTTGAAATGTGACCTCCTCATCTGCTTGCTTTGGTAATCACTCTACTGATCCTAATATGTTTTACTAAGTAGTTCAGAGTTTTCGTATTGAGCTCCAAAATCCAGAAAAGGGACATGCTTCCCGATTTATTCCTTCCCTCCCAGGTCCATCGCCAGCTCTTCCTCTTATTGTAGGACCTAAATTTCTCAGGAAGGGCTTCCTCATCCCTGAGCTAGGAACACTGGCTAAATAGACTAACTATGATTCTCAAAGAGAAGGAAGATTAAAAATGTCAAATTATGACATAATACAAATCTACAGCATTCCTTAATTTCTACATCTGACCCATTTTGCTTGATTTCTACCTCTGACATATTTTGCTCCTAAAAACACATTTGAATTTTGGATTTTTCTTTCTCTCCCTTTCTTCTTCTGAGATTCTACCTCTTAATAAATCTTTAGCATGGACATATCATTTCAGACCGTATTTTCTACATTAAAATTTGCAGATGAGATTGGCAAATGGGCATTTGACAAGGAACATTGGTTCACCGCGCATGACCATTTTCTGATCCAGAGCTTGGGGACACGGCATCGGACTGTCCCCACACTGAAGTGTCCACCTCTGCTGTCTCCAGTGACTCCACCAGGGCACATAGAGGCCTACTATGTTCTCAGTTTTACTTTGCAAGAACAGGGGGAAAGGCAGGGCTGGGCTCCATCTGAAGGTCTTCACAGCCTCGTCCTTGTCCTCGGACCCTCAAGAAGCAACTGCCCCTGAGCATGCGTAGGAGGAGAACACCCGCCACACACACCACCCCACTCCTGCTGCATTGTTAGCTCCTGATGAGAACTCTGTGCTTGTCGTTTAGGGAGCACATCCGGTCATTGCTTTTGATTCCCTCTTGCTCTCAAAGAGGCCTGAGTGGTATATGATTCAGAAGAGAAGAGCAGTGTGTTCAAAGACAATCCACTTTTATGAAATGAAAGTTCACTACAAGGGAATTAAGCCATCTTATTTTGTAGTCCTCTTATTCAGTTTCTCTTAACAGAGAGAACTTTATTAGTTTATTGTATTATTGGAGACCTAACATTTAAAATTGTTTTTACAGTTCTAATTCATTTCAACAAATATTGATCAATCACGTTGCTATATGTCCAAACGGAGGGAGACACAAATGTAATCTGTGATGTAAAGCTTATTCTCAGATGACTTCCAGTGGAAGAATCGGAGGAGCTGTGCAGATATGCACCAAATAATCAGACAACACGACACTGAGTACAGAAAAAAGTGCAAAGAAAATATATACCATGGGAATGAACGTGGGGTTCCGGGAGTGTTGGGGAGTGCTCGTAATGAGAAGAGAACCTTGAGGGCTCCTCAGAGGAGTAAAAACACATGATCAACAGTGCACTAGAACACTGATGAATGATGGATTGCAATGGGAAGGGTAGCATACGGATCTTGGAAAATAAATTAGAACAATGATAAATATATTCTAACTGCATTTTCAATGCTATACTTGTATTTTTGGCAAACTGGATTAATCAAACAGTAAGTTCTGTTTATGACATAATTAGCCCAGAGAAAGACGTTGGGGTTGGGAGATGATGTCACAGCATTAGCAGTGTCTCAAGATCCCTTTGTCCTTCAGCCATGCTCCTCAGACAGCTTTGGTCGCCCTCTGCTTTCAGTCTCTCTGGATGGCAGCTGACCTCTTACCTCTTGCCTTGTTGCTGTGGCTGTAAAGTGGTACTGCTCAGCTTCTCCTTCATGCGTGCAGCCCCAGAGGAGTGGCCTTAGCTGGAAGTCCCACCTTCTGATGTGGCCGTCATCAGTAGCTACTTGACATGGAGCTCAGTTCACTTGTGCAACCTGGAAAGTTCTTGTTTTCAGCGTTCCCTGGAGCAGTGTCTGACTTGCTCAGCTAATATCACCGCATACCTTCTCGTCCTCCTGAGCCCAGCCTTGATTCCTTCTCCTTCCCCTCCACAGGTTTGATCCTTGATTACTCCTAATGATCCCTTCAATATTAGCTTTGGTCTCAGGGTCTGATGTCCAAAGAAGCTATGTTCGTCAGCCTTTCATTGTTGTGACCAAAATGTCTACAGGAATATCTAAAAGGAGGAAAAGTAAATTTTGGCTCGTGGTTTAAGAGTGTCAGTCCATGGTCAGCGGAGTTCATCACTTTGCACTTGACGTGAGGCAGAACATTGCGGCTGAAAGATGTGGCAGAGGAAAGCTCTCTGCTTGTGCCAGCCGGGAAGCAGAGACAGAGTGTGAGGAGCAAAGGACAGATATCTAATCCCCCGGGGCACACTCCAAGTGTCCCACCTCCTTCAGTCATGCCCAACCATCCTACAGCTACCACCCAGGTAATCCATCGAAATTATTAACCCATCAATGAGTGAATCCACTGAGTAGGTCGTGCCTCTCACTATCTAATCCCACCACCTCTGCAGGTTCCTGCATTAGCACAGGAGCTTTTTGGGGACACCAATTAAGCATACTTCAGCAGACACATTTTGAGTAGAAATAAGATGAATGCTAATAGGAAGACAGGGTGCCTGTATCAGGAAAGCCAAATTTTTCTCAAGTACCCAGGAGAAGGGTGATGCGTTCTAATTGACCGAATTGCATTTCACAGCTACCCTTGGTTACACGAAAGAGTGATAGCACACACTTGGGGCTGGACGCATTGCCGCTACAAACAAAATGTGAGGCTATCTTACTTTCCAAAAAGATCCCCAGAGACTTCCGCACTCGGGATAACTGAATTTACACAGCCACCATAAACAGAAAGCGAGCCTGCAAAATGTTCTGTTTATTTGGGCACATTGTCTCCACAAAAATTAGGGCTCTATTGTGGGGATGGAAAGCAAGAAAGAAGCTGAATAAACAGTTATCTGTATTTGCCACATGTAAAAAATAATGCTGTTAATAATTAATGCTTATGAAATTCTTCCTATGTATCAGGTGCTGTGCTATGCAGATTTATACATCCTGGGTCGCTGCATTTTCTCAATAGCCCTGTTGTTAAATCCCCCAGATCTGTGGGACTCAGAAATCACTGCTTTCACTTGAACATTGAAGCACTGCTGGTAAAGTTTTCTTTCTTTGGTAGAGTTCAAATAATTTGCACACAGCAGTAAATGCCTGCCTCATGTTGTCCTCAATTTGTGAGCTATAGGTGTTCTTGCTAACCCCTCTTAACAGACCAGTAAATTGAGGCTCAGGAGACCCAAGCTACTTCCTTGAGGTCACACAGCTGCCAAGATGCAAAACTGGGATTTGCCCCACACTCACGTGACTCTTTGGCATGTTCTTCTCAGGCTCTTATCCTCAGATCATCTGCTCTGGGTAAGAGATCCCTGCTGTAGGACACCTGGACTTTACTGTGACTCAGTTGCTTGTGCACTTAATGTCCTCTAGGCCTTATGCTAGGTGGCATCAAATGAGAAATAGACCTGTTTTCCTTGAAGTGTGTATCTGAGTGATAATAAACAGAAATATCAATTGCTGTGATCATAGTATATTAAGTATACAGGGAAGGGAGGAACAACGGAGTCTACATAAAACCATGGTAACAGCTTGAAATGAAGGAGTTATTTTTAAAGAAGTGTGGCAGGGTGGAGACGGGGAAGAGAGTTGATTTTTATTTTTTCATCTGGTTTTGTTTTCCCTCCACTTAGTTTTGCATGTGGGGCTGGGTGTCAAACCCAGGTGTTTGTACATGTCAGGCAAGTGCTCTGCTGTTGAGCCACCTCTCCAGCCCTGCAACGAAATAATCTTAGGGCATTAGTAAGTTGGTGTCATGAGAGTCCGCACATTATCTTGTGACTTGTTTTAGGATTCTGATGATACTTCACTTTGGGTAAAGTGAGGTAACAACATGAGCAGAATTTACATGTATTTTTACAACATGGTAATGACATTTGTTTTTCTCATGAAATCCCGGTTTCAGTGGGACTTATCTTGCTCCTTAGTGTCAGTGGAGGTGTCTCAGCTGGACTTGGCAGAAGGCATGCTCACTCATACTCCAGGGGCTGACGCTGACTCTTGGCTGAAGCTCCAGTTGACTCTCTTCCAAAGGAGTCCATGAGAGAGAGAGAAGGTGGGGGACTAGGACAGCCTCTCTTGGTCACAGCCATCACAAGGCCTTGTCCAGATTGAAGAAGAGGAGAATTTGACCCCACCTTTGAATGGCAGAACTACCCGTGCAGGAACGGGATGTGGGATGAGATACAGCCACCAAACTGTCCATTGCACCTTCCAGCCCAAGAGCGGTCACACTTCCCTACACAAAATGCACTTAGCATCTCCTTCAGGACTTCCGAGACCCTTCCCTTACAGTTCAAATCCAAGGTTCTATTCCATAAATGGGATTCAAGTATGGATAAAGTGCCTCAGGTGTGACCTCTCACGTTTCTTCCAGTGCAGTTCCTCTAGCTCTGTATCACTATGAACTGAAGTGAATTCACCACCCGCCCACCTGCAAGCCTCAGGCAAAGTGGGGTGTGTGCGGAGACAGCAGCTGTAGGTCCTCCCATTCACAAAGAGGGGGCTGACTGGAAGCACATAGGCTCAATCTGCAGCAATTCTGAAATCCTGCTGGTGCTAATTACCTGATGGACATTCCATCTACAGCCTAGAAACAGCCTTCCATGACTTGGCTCTTCCTGGTGACTTCTCACACCAGTGACCCTCTTGAAAGGAACTATCTGGCCCTTGCAGACTGTTGTTATCTTAGACTTCCTCCTACCTACACTACTCGGGGGGCTCAGAACCATCTATTCACTTCATACTGTCTCTGTCGTCTTTTAGTCCTACCTCACAGTGCTTTTACAAGCATGATTCTCTTTAAAGAAAAAAAAAACTCTCAGCCTGTTTTGAGTTGCATTAGAGACATTTCATCTGTAGAAAACCTTCCCTACAAATTCTGAGACAAATCTTTCTTTCCTTTGAGATTCCTCTGAGCCCACTCAGGGTACACACCTATCTGATCCTTAGGATCCCTATTGTTTAACAGAGAGCATCTGCAAACCATGCTTCCAAAGTCTCCATCTGTTGAGGCACCCTCTTAACTCCTTCTGAGGTCGTAGAATGTGTTCACTTTCAGACCTCACTGTGTAGACAGTGACTTGGGTTTAACCTTTGTCCATAAATCATTTCTTACATTTGGCATCCTTTGCTAACTAAGGAGGCTGGGGATGAGAAATAGTGTCATTATGTGTGAGCTCAAAGTTTCCTGGTGTTTTTATATTTCATAGCTTTTCCTTTAGATTTTCTCTGCCATCTCTCATTTTACTGCAGGTGAGGGGAAGAAGCCAGAGGCTTCACTCTGCCTTGCAACGTCCTTGCCTGGACCACCAGCTCATTAGGTATAATTTCCATTTTCTTCAGTAGCGCAAGCAATGCAGAGCTGTCTGCTGCTAACAAGGATACCCTTTTCTCTAGGTTCCAATGCATTCTCTTCATTTTGTTTTAATGTATCATTTTCTCCCAAGCCCACCTTACGTGTTGCCTGACATCTGGTTACAATTGCTTCATGAAATCTCCATTTCCCCCACTGCCCCATCCAGAAGCCATGTCCATGTGTTATAGAAACATCCCACTCTGAGGTTCCAATGCTGTGGATCAGTAACTCAGCACTGATCAGTAACTAAGCACTTTGCGGCTTATAATGATGGCATTTATTTTGCTGAAGAATCCATGGTTTGGACTGGGTCCAGTGAGAACATTTACTGTATCCATTCCAGTTGGCACCAGCTACTGTGGCCCAAAGGGTGAAAGGAGGAACCATCTGGGGGTTCACCACCCAAGCCTCTGGAAATCTATGCTGCACTCAGCTGAACCCCCCAAACATCCTCGATTCTTCATGCCTTATGACTTGGTTGTGAGGGCAAGTGGCGGGGAGAGGGAGATCTGCATATTATGACCTAAACTCAGAACTACACATCTTCCTTTCTTCCCCACTCTATTGATCAGGACAGAAGCATGTTCTTGAGCAACCTTACAGAAAAAGGAACATATGCCCTGATTCTTGGTAGGAGTCCTGGTTGGAGGAGTGTCAATCACGTTGTACACTGAGTGTAAGGGACAACACATAGGCACACACATAGACCTATCTTTCAAAAATACAAACTGCCACCAAGTCATAATGTGGATGTAGCCAGGATTGTGGAAGAGGCTGTGCACATAAAGATTAAGGAAAATTAGTTTTGGACTCAGACAGAGGTGATTTTAATTCCTGCCCCTGCTGCCTGCAACCTGGGTAACATGGGCCAAAGGAAACGGCGTCTGTCTCAGTTTCTTCACCTAGATGTGTCTTAAGGTTGGCAGAGTGAAGTGTCTGTCCTCATCCACTCAGGCTGCTGCAACACAGTATATCAGACTGGGCAGTTTATAAACAAGAGGCATGCACTGCTCATTGATATCAAGGCTGGCAGGTCCAAGATCGAGGTGTCTGGGGAGGGTTTGCTTTCTCCTTCAAAGATGGTGTCTTCTCACTTGGTCCTTACATGGTGAGGGTGAAGCACACTCGAGTCTCCCTCAGAAGGGCACTAGTCCTACTCACAAGAGCACAGACCTCATAGCCTTTCGTGTCTCAAAGACCCCACCTCTTGGTGTTACTGCACTAGAGGTTAGGTTTCAGCATGCGAGTTTGGGGCAGACAGAGTCTCAGAATAGAGCAGTGCCTGATTTTCCACTTTCCTCATTTTCTCCCCATTTCTAGCATAATTGCTTCTTTTCTCTGAAGGGATAAGTAGGCCTCACTACTATGAAAGGTCTTGATTAGGCTATCAATTACTTTACTTATCCCGAAGTGGGCATCATTCTGAGCTAAACCATGAAGACCCATACATCTGGGATCTTGAGCGGTCCACACACAAACACAGAGAAGGAAAACAGGTTGAGGTGAGTCATGTACAGGAAGGATGCAGAGCAGTCTGTCCTTAAAGCCTCAGCTGATGAGCCAGCCTTCCAGAAATCTGTTTGTCCAACTCTTCCTTTGGTTCCCTGTGTTAGTAAGTACTATTCCAAGATCTTAGGCTTAAATTCACTAAAGTCTGTTTTGATTGCTAACTTAAGAGGTAACACAAGTCCTATGTCAAGACTGAATATTCAAAGTATCCATGTATGAAAAGCACCCGACCCACGGTGAGGATTTCATGAAGGTGGTTTGTGGTCAGTGATAGCGTCATCCATAGAGCCCACAGCAGACCTGTCTGCCTCTGCCCCTCCTTGCCTTACCAGCTGCTGATTTATACAGTAGGAAAAGCGCCCAGGCACACACAAGTGACTTTGTAGCCATTGTGGGCTAGATGCCGTCTCTCTGCCCAGGCATCACTCTGGACCGATCACTCTGCTGACGAGGACTCGTGGGAGGCACTAGAGGCTGTGTGGATTTCGGTCCTGGCAGGCGTTGCTTTCGTCTCTGGTCTTTCCCAGTCACCCGAGCTGCCTTCTCTGTAAGTGATGCTTTCTGCAGCAAGGTCTTCCACATTTGAAGGTGACCTTGGTTACAAATTAGCGCTCCCTTTTCCACAGGGGTGGTAGGTGTGTCAGACCTCCTTCTCAGCTCTCCACAAATTAAGCCATTTGCTGTCTCCTTCCATCCAGATGGAAGGACCCTGTTGAGGTCACTGTGCCACTGGGCTTTCTCACAGCATCCCTAGCATTTTAATTACCCTGGACACATGAGGAAGTGGCTTCAGACAGTCCAGTAGCATTTCATCCAGTAGGAAATTCTAGGATGGTAGCTTTATATTTCACTGGACAGAGTGGCAAGCAATCCTCAGGTAATACTATCCTAACGCTCTGGCAGCATTTTTATTAGGGAAACAGGTAGAGCTGACTTTATCAAAGGGTATTGCTGAGGGATCAGCAATAGGGGAGAAAGTAAGCGTTCTTTGAAAGTAGCAAAGCTTCAGGTTGATTCCACATTAACAGAGACGTAATTTGCAGCCCTAAATTGTGGCGTTTTTGTAGCTGAGCGATGCAGCGCTTGCCTAGCATGCACGAGGCACTGCGTTTGATGCTCGGCACTGAAAAATCAAAAACAAACAATCAAAATACACAACAAAAATATGATTATTGGTGTACATGTGAAATACTGTACAAGTTACGGGGCCTTTCTCTCCTCAAGGTCTTCACAGCTATTGCACGAGGATGACGTAAGGTACACCAACAGGGTTCAAGGGCATTGTGCAGAGAAGGTGATGACCGCTCTGCTTGGCCCTACTACACGCTCGTTAAATGCTATCGGTTACTTCATTGCTATTTTCCCTCCTTATAAGGGAGGGAGGAGGGTTCTTTTCAAATGAGTGTTTGGAAAGGGTAAAGAGAAAGAAAAATGCATTGGATTTGACACATGACATTGTGAACCCTGGCTTCAGATATCCAACACTGAGGTTAATTTACTTGCCTGGGTCTTGGTTTCCTGACAGAGAAGCTGCATAGTGAAGTCTTCCTTGCTGAGTCATTATTCACATTAGACAAAATATTGCAAATCTACCTCATTTGGGTTGTGTAGATATTCAGTAAGAAGTTTGTAGCTACTGAACTGTACTGTCCAGGAGCTAAGAACTGTTAGTTTGACCTTGGGTGAGTCCCTCTGCTGACTACACTTTGGTCACTTACAGAAGAAGGACTTGAGCTACGTTACTGGAATCATTCCTTCCAAGCCTGATGTTCAGAAATTATTTTCAGCCAGGCACTGTGGTGCATGCCTGTAATCCAAGCAACTCTGGAGACTGAGGCAGGAGGATCCAAGTTAATGCCAGCCTCAGCAACTTAGTGAGGTTCTAAGGAAATTTGTGAGACCCTGTCTCAAAATTAAAAAATCAAAAGGGCTGGAAATGTTCCTCAGTGGTTAAGCACCCTGAAGTCAATCCCAGTAAATATAATAATCCATGTTTAGAAGCAATATTAAAGTCCTGTGTATTCAACAGTAATATCTAATGGGAAGCAGCGTATGTCAAACACTGCAGTTTTAATATATATGTATTTAAAATTGACATCCCTTGTTCTCAAAGATCTGTTGCTGTCTACATTTGGAGCACATACACAGAAAATAACTTAAAAGGGACTTTATAGCAATCTGTTCACATTACTTTGGAAACAAAGAAAGAAAGAACATCATGTCCTCCTGGAAGACGGGATATCTTCCCTGGAGATAGGAACTTTACCTGGTGCATAAAGTTTAGGAAGATAAAAGTTTGCATGTTGGTTGAAGGAGGGGACAGTGATGTCATCCTGAGAGTACCAAAGTCAAGAAGGAGCAAAGTAGCTTGACTCAAGAAGGCAACCTGGCACCTGTAGACCAGGTGAGAGCCCGGGCTGCAGTGTCGGCAAGCTGTGTTGGAAAGCTAGGTCTCATCATCACGCGTGGGCTTCTGTGATTTTGGAATGCTTCCTGTCCTAACGCTTTCCCACGTGTGGATCTTGCCTTTCAACAGAGACCACATGGTCCTTCCTGTTGCCTGGGTATGCATTTGTGACTCAGGCTCTGCCGATCAGACTCAACTCCCAGAACTGGCGGGACCTTGCTTCTGCGAGGCAGGGCAGGCAGTGTTCACTGCACTGGGCTGGGAGACACCAGAGGCAGTGGGATTCCTGGGGGACAGGAGAGAAAGCTTTGTGGCCATGGCACGGGTCGTGTGATGTGTTGTTCTAGAGGGCTTTCTTGGATGTTTACCTATGAGTCTATTCTTTGTGGTCTTTCAAAAGCTCTAACATGTTTTCATTTTCTTCCTGCCCAGCCATCTTGAAGGAATCTTGTCATTTGAAATCCACAGCACTATCAGGAGCAGTTATTTAACCTGGCACGCATTCTCCTCGTACATAAATCAGGAATTCTGCGCAGCTGTCAAGGAATGATTTAAGAGCCAAATAAAATAATTCACTAGTTTTGATGTCATCAAATTCTCTGAAATTGCAACTAGGATTTTCAGAGGGTAATGTAACTGATTTATTTTATTTACAAACGTTTTGATATTTTCCCCAAATTCCAAAAACTGAGCATATGACTTCCTAGTAATATGCGCCAGCCAGCAGGAGCCAGCCGTGGGCTGCTGGCCTCTGACAGCTCTCCACTGTGTGGAATTTGATGCTGACGTCCTCTGCAGAATCTTCCTGACCTTTTCTGGGCGATGGCACTCTGGCTGTCTGCGTCTGCTGACCTGGTACCCCGTTAGCCGCTGACTCCTATTCCTCGCCATGTTCTGCAGCGTGACGTCTGGTTGGCCTTCTGCCTCAACATCCTCACTGAAGTTGCTGTGTTTGCCAGTGAGTTGTTCCACTGGATGAGAACTGGAGTCAACTCAGGAAATGGACCCTTCAAGGTCATGTGCCTGCTTGAGCTACTTTTGAACTAGGGGTGCTGAGATGAGCATGGGGCACCGTAAAGTAGCTTCATTGGAGTCACAAGCACTGAGGGACATGCACTCTCTTTGCCATCCCACGTGACATCCTTTGGCTAAAGGAACACAAGTGTATTCAGCAACCATATTCCTGGCAGTCATTCATCCTATCCCACATTCCTACCTTGGGGGCTGGCACAGCCTGGGTATGAGTTCCCCAAATCCAATTGTCCTTTCCACTATTTTCACTCAAAATCTGATAGAGATTTTCTAAGCCCTTCCCCAACAACATAGATCAATCTTGATTACTCTTACATTTGAATATTTCTCCATGTCTTCTTTTCTAGTCTCGCTCTCCTTCCTCTCCAGACTGGGAATTCCATGTCCTCACTGCAGGTCTCTCTTTTGCATCTATAGAACTTCCTTCCAGGCCTGGCAGCTGGTAGGGGTTCTGTCAGTCATTGGTAAGTGTGCGGATCAGCGTATTGGAATCAAGGCATTCTTCGTGTGTACGCTCTATCAGAGTGCTCGGGAAAAGAGGATTAAAGTTAAATACACTCATTAGCTGCCATCTGACTAGCTTCTGAGTCTCGAATCCCGTGCAGTTCCGTGTGGATCTCCTCCATCATTTTTCATATATCTTTTCAAGATGGGCCTTAGGCCAGGCATTGCACGGCAGATGTCACCGCAGTTCTGGGTGGGGTCTGGAATCCCATTCCCCCAGCTTGTCAGCTTCACTAGTTGTATGCCCAGCTGGGGAAGCTGCGGAAAGAAGGTACAAGGGGTGGGGAAGGGTTCAACTCAAAGTCTCCCTCATTCCGGTGTCAAATGGCTGTCTCTGCTCACAGGACTCTGAGCAGCAGGCTCCTGGATCGAAGAAGCAGTCTGTCAAAGCCATCAAACAGGCAAAATACTAATGTTTTTCTTGGAGGCGGGTAAAACCACCCTATTGCTCAGTAAAATATTTCACAATCTGTTGAGCAACCAATATCAAGAAAGCAAAACAACGCCTAAAATAACCCCCAAAATGGAAGCAATTCCCAAACTTCACAGTATTTGCAACAGAGAAGATCTGTGTCTAATTTGCATCCCTTGTGTAACTGCAAGTGCTGCACAGATTTCATGAATCTTCCAAGTGCTATACGCCCACAATAGTGATTCCTTGCTTCAGTTAGGGATGCGCCTGCAACTTCAGATTAGGGCGCCTGGGTTCACAGCAGATCAATGGCGGCATTTGTATTATTCAGTCTCTGTCTTTCTCTGGTTTCTTTCTCTTCTTCCTCTCCCCACTTCCCTTCCTTCTCCTTTCCTTTCTTTTAAGAAGGCCAGGTTGTTTTCCTGGAGTGCTGAGCTTCTGTGGTCTTATCGCCATCTTAATGTGATCTCTGTAATTGCCTGGATGTCCGACATATCATACCGGGGGCAGTGGAGGTGAGGGCACTGTCACCAACACAGCAGCCATCACTCTTCCCTGTGGTGAGTGTGGCCTGACACTTACCTGCTGTAGTTCATGAGAGCTGCCTTATTTATGATGCTGAGCAAGGCAGCCCTCAGCCCTTCTGGAGAGGAAGGAAAGCAGGCCAATGCAAATGGCTTTGAAAGTGAACAGGAACGTCTGGCCCTGTCCTCATTAGCGCTGGGGTCAACAGGGAAGTGGGAAGCCCGCTGGACTACAAGAAGGAAAGTCCAGATTATCTTCAGTTCCTTGACCTTGGACAAGTTAGCAAACTACTTTGCAAAACAAGAGACTTTGTAATGACATTCCTCAGAAGATCTTTGTCAGTTGATCTGCTTCGGATTCTTGGAAAGGTAAGGTTAACAATAGCAGCAATGAATAAAGTTTACATGGCAGCTATAACTCCAAGCATTTAGCACACATCCTCTCCCCTAAGACGTACAGCAAATCTGGTTAGACACTGGTGGCGACAATTTTCTGGCTGAGAGAATGTGAGGAATGGAGAGATTAAGTTCTCTGCTCAGCACTCCGCTCTGGCATGGAGTCACATTTGAACTGCGGTAATCTAGAACTAAATATCATGCTCTTGCCACTTTGTGAGGACTGGAATTTCTATGATTTCAGATTCAGGTACCAGTGCCGAGCTCCTATGCTTAATAGCCGTTTGACCCCAAGTTACTAACCATGCATCATCTCCTCCTCTGTAAAGAGAGAGTACCACGGCTTTCCTCAAGGCTGTTTGGAGAGGTTAATGCTCTGATATTATTCTATTAGACGAGTCAGCCTGGGCTAGGATTCAGTAGCAATTCAGCTTTCAGACCTCAGTGGCTTCAGACGAAATGATTTACTTGTCTCTCTGCCTCACAACCAATGCACTTGGCAGGGCTCTGCTCCACGCAGTTCATGGATCCAGACTAATGAAGGGGCTAATAGAAAAGTCACCTGCCTACAGGAGCAGAGGGGGCGACTGGAGACTTCCCTTGTTTTCACCGCTTCTCTGAATGTGACCTACACCCCAGCCATTTGTCTGAATTAGTTCTGAGGGTTTGTCTAGCTGTAGTGGAGTTAGAAAATGCAGGGAAAACAAATAAGAGAGTAGGTGATCATTATTCTTTTTGTCGAAGGTCTTTCCTAAGCTTCCTCCCATGTGGCCATCACTCAAGAAATAGTTACTACTGCCTTACAAGCCCCGTGATAATCAAAGCATAAATAGGAACTTATCATCTAGTATCACGATACTAGAACACGAAGGGCTCAATATCATGATTTCCAACAGGTTTTGAAATGTATGGAGATCAACCGATGTGTTGCATGATGGCTTTTTAAAGCTCCAGTGAAGGATGAATTATTTTCACATCATGGGACAATTTGGAGCAGTTCCTTGTGCAGCTAATTCACTCTTGTTTAGTGCCTCTGTCTAGCCTGTTTGTCTCTGTTACACCCACCTATCCATAAACAAGAAAAACGTGAGTATTGTGAAAGGAGCAACTTGACCATCTCTTTGGCTTATTGAATATAAATCATCTTCATCCTTTCATGCCTCATCAGCTCATTTATAAGATATTGCCCTTTATTATGACAGATTTTATGGTATTTTGTGATGACCAGCCATGGGGAGAAAAAGGTTTAATGCACTGACATCTAATTTTATTATCTCTGGTACCTATTCATTTTTTAGAAGCATTTCTTGACTTTGTGCCAGTTTAAGCATGAAGCTTTAAAAAGTAGATGATGAGAGGGTCGGGAATTAAACCTTTAAATCAGAGCGGGATTGGAAAGGCAAACCACAAGGAGATTTCCGTCATTTAGCATGCCCCCCCCCAGCATGTTAACAAGAGGCACTCACGAAATACAGAGCGCATCCCCAACCTCGGTCCTGTCCAGTGCCGGGGTGCTAGTGCTGTTTCCGGCCCTGATGATAATTTATTAGCCCTGGCCCCAAATTAGGAGGAAGATGCAAACCTACAGTGAGTGTTTCGCTTTGTTTTGTTTTTTAAGTTTTAAAGTAGCAGAGATTCAGGTCGATTCCAGGTTAAGAAAGACACAGTTTGTGTAATTAAAAGGTAGTGTTTTGGCAGCTCAGTGGTTATAAGCTTAGCTCTCAGGTGAGAGGATCTGGGTTTGATTCTCAGCACTGAAAAACAGAAAGGTTGAGTTCTGATATCAATGTGAAATATTATTTAAGTCATTAATCCTTTCTCCATATTTAGGTTTGTACAAGTCCTATATGAAGATAGTAACTGTGCCCAAAACTCCATACAGGGTATTTTACTTTCATTAACTCAGGTTATCTTACTTTATAATTAAAAAATACTGCAAAGGAGCTTCAATTTTCTACACGTTACAAAAAAGTAAAATTACAGCTGGACAGGGTGAACAGGAATCTGCGTACAGCACAGCAACTATGGTTGGTAATAAAAATTTCAAGTCTTTCAAGTACTGTAGACTTAAAAATTGCTCAGAGTATAGATTTGAAGTGTTCTCACCACACCCAAAAAGAAAAGAAGTGCTCTGTATCTGATGGGGTGGCCATGTTTATTGCATTGATGTGATCATTTCAAAAGGTAAGGATCCACCAAAATGTCATGTATACCATGAAGATAAATAATTATGTCAATTATAATGTAATAAACCTAGGGGGATTTTTTTTTCAATTGTGTAAAATAAAAACCAAAAGAAAAAAGAGGGAAACTGAAACTTGTTTTCTACATTGCTTATTTTCTTGTAGCCTAAAACCTGCACGCAAGGAATTTGCAGCTACTCCTCCCTCTGGGTGGAATGGACCTGGCCCAGGTT
This sequence comes from Aplodontia rufa, assembly GCA_004027875.1. Classification (NCBI taxonomy): domain Eukaryota; kingdom Metazoa; phylum Chordata; class Mammalia; order Rodentia; family Aplodontiidae; genus Aplodontia; species Aplodontia rufa. Next base: position 152,113 of record PVKS010000925.1, read on the forward strand.
CCTGGTGGCTCCTGAATCATCTGGCTCAATGCATTGGGGGCTGCTCCCTGTGGTGGTCACCCTTGCCCTCCCCTCCAGCAGATTCTCCTTCGCCCTGCTGGGTCTGCTCTGGTTGTGTCTGAGTGCTTGGTATGGTGATCAAGTACTTAGCTCTTTGTGTGCTTCTTGCCCTTGTGTGTGTGTGTGTGTGTGTGTGTGTGTGTGTGTGTGTTTCCTACTGGGGTGCAAGCTACAAGGGCAGGGTCATTTGTATCTTATCCACTGTCTTAGGTGCAGTGCGTAGAATTTCTGGAAAGGAATAATTGCTCAGTAAATACTTTATCAAGTTCACCAATGTGTATTTGAGCTAGAGTTACTGATGTGCTGGAATGAGGAGTCAGTTGCTCAAGGTCACACACCTGAGGAGGCAGAGCCAGGTCCACAACCCAGGTGACAGCTATAACAGGAAACACAATATGAAGACTTCCACCACTTTAAATGTTTCAAAAGTATTAACTCAGTTAATTCACACTGTGAAATCGTTTTAATTTGCATTTTGCACATGAGGAAAATAGGACCGACCACCTGGTCCACCTGCTTGCTCATTTGCACATTCCTTGTCCCCAAACCTGTCCACCAAGGTAAACCATGACCTCATCCTCACAATTGGCATTCTGGGCAGGTGGCTATATTGCCTTGTCATATTGGCATCTTTAATCATTTTAAGACTAGACCTGACTTGACCATATTCTTGTTTAACTACCTTAAGCAAATTAATTAGCTTGGAGGGGCCCCTGATACCATTAGTTCATTGTCCATAAAACTGCAGACCTAATTGAACTTTTTAATATTGTGTCTTTACTACCTGATATAAGTGTTTTTTAAATTATAAGAATTGCTACAGTTAATGGCTTATTAAATAGCTACATATACATGAAAGTGTGAAAAACTTCCAAGATTGCAAAGTAATCAGAACCCAGATTAAAACAAGGATGATTTTATATTTCCTTTATTGTAAGTTTAAAAAATACCAAAATGTTTGATTATGTAACAACAAGTAGTGGAAAGTTCTTATATTTGTAATTTGCAAATAATCTAGGGCAATATCAAATACCTGAGAGCTTATCAGTAAATATTCACAAACTGAACTATAAGAACACAGAAATGTGATCTTCAAATCCACAGTGAAATATCACTTCAGGTCTTCTAGGATGATCATCCTCAGGAAGACGACCCGACCCCGAGTGTTGGTAAAGGTGCTGAGAAATTGAAACCCTCTTCCACAGCTGCTAGGAATGAGAAATGATATAGTCACTTCGGAAAAGTGACAGACTATGTTCAGAAATTCCTTTCCTAAGTACACACCCAAGTGAAGTGAAAAATGTATGAAAAAGTTCATAGTAGCATTGCTCATAAAATCAAGAGCAAAAACAACCTAAATCTCTACCACTTGACACATGACTCAATAAAATGTGCTTAATCCACATGATGGATTATTATTTGGAAATGAAAAGGAATGAAATGCTGTCACATGCTGACCGGGACAAGCTTTGAAAACATTATGCCAAGTGAAAGAAACCAGTCACATAGGCTACTCGTTGCAATGTGCGATTTATATCAAGTATCTAGTGTAAGCAAATTTTAGAAACATCAAGCTGATTAACGGTTGTCTAATGCTGTCAGGAGAGTCAGAATGGGGAGACTGATAATTGGCATGAACATCTTTTGGGGGATGGCAGAAGTGTTTCAAAAACACCTTGTGATGATGATTGCAAAAGTCTGTTAATATAGTAAGGCCTATCCAACTATACACTTTGGTGAACTATAAGGTATATGAATTATATTTCAGTAGAGAATAATTGCAAATTACACAAAAATTATATTTAAAGAAAAAGTACTTAGGAGCCAAATTAGTAAACAACTAGTGGAATAACTTCAATGTCAATATGGTTAATAAAGGAAAGAAATTGAAATATGCTAAGAATCCCAAAATTCATAATGATAATTTAAAACTCTTGGTTTACTTTAGAGAATATTAGGGACCCAATTTAGTCCTCTAAAAATAGGGAAATAAAGGGGAAATGAAGCTTTTAACCTATTCTAGTCACACAGCACCTCAATGTAGCCCAATCAGTAATCACATTCAATTAATGAACGAAGAAAGGCAAATAGAGGGGCTGGAGCGGTGGCTAGGCAGTTACACACTTGCCTGGCATGCGCAAGTACACAGGTTCAAACCCCAGCACCGCCATACACAACTAAGTGTCAGAGCAACGAAAGCCATGTGAAAAACTCAATAAAACTGTTTCTCTCTCTCTCTCTCTCTCTCTCACTGTCCTTCTCTCTTAAAAAAAAAGAAAGGCAAACAGAATTATACCATTAGAATTTTACAAATTCATGAAAGTAATAACCATAGGCACTGATCACAATTATCACTAATATATTTTTTAAAAGTCCATTGTTTAAATGTATCCCGATGGAGTTGTGCAACAGCACCTATATATTTTTAAAAAGTTTTTGTCTTTCCCCTCCAAATAAATCAGACCTCTGAACAGAGATATGTTCAATGACATCTAGGAAAACCAAACAGCAAAAGTTAGAATGTTGGGGTAGCAAAAAAACCCAGTTTTGGAGAGAAATTAAATGCAATGAGGGAGGAGAGAAAGGAAGGAGGAGAAATTGTTGATTTAAAGATAATTAAGAGATGTATCAAAGTAATATATGGGTCTTGCTTGGATTTAGAGATTTAGATTAGAGTAAACCAAATGTAAACATATATATATATGTGTGTGTGTGTGTGTATGTGTGTGTAGGTGTGTGTGTGTAACTATCAGAAATGTCAACAGTAATTTTGTATTTTACAATATTAAAGAATTACTATAGCTTTTTTTAAACAGAGGGACAATGAGAGGGAGAGAAAGAGAGAATCAATTTTATTTACTAAATTTTCATGTGACTTTTGTTGCTCTGACACTCTGCTGTGTACGTGGTGCTGGGGGTGGGGGGTTGAACCCACATCTTCCCACAGGCCAGGTAAGCACTGTAACCTCTGAGCCACCTCTCCAGCCCACTATTAGTTTTTTATATAATTAATTATTTTTAATTATTGAAATTTCTGGGTTTGTATGCCTTCCTGAGTATATATTATGGTTTTTATTTGTGAGGAGTCCTTCACTGTCAGAGATACATGCAGAATTACGCATGGATAAGATCATAGAAGGCTTCGTGATGAGCCTCTGTGGACGCATAGAGCACGAGGACAACCGTGATGTGGTCGTTGCTGGACAACAATGGGAAAATTGGGGTACTTTATACCACTCTCTCTATTTTTGAATATGCTTAAATTTTTTGATGGTAAAAATTTAAAAATACCTGCCTTAAAATAATTGTCATTTCGTAAGAGTGTACATAAACAGAACATGCACATTAAACATTAGAGAATCGCCTGCATGTGAACAGGTTCAGAAATCAAGTGGCCAATATGAACACAAGGGAGTGAGTGACAGAGAGAGGGGCCCTGAGGGGACCAGGAGGCTCACACCAGGCAGTGGGCAGTGTGTGAATCGGCTTCACCTACGCTGTCAGGGAAAGAGAGACGGGGACAGAGCTGCCTCTGTAAACCTCCCAGGCCTCTTTACTTTCCATAAACTTTGTTTTTCACTTGGAAAGGAAGTTGAGGGGCTGGAGCAATGGCTCAGTGGTTGGAGTGCTTGCTGGCACGTGCGAGGACCCGGGTTCAAACCCCAGCACCACATACACACAAAGTGCCATCGAAACAAAGGCCAAATGAAAAACTAAATAAAGTAGACTCTCTCTCTCTCTCTCTCTCTGTCTCTCTCTCTCTCTCTTTCCTTCTGTCCCTCACTCTATTAAAATAATTTGAGGAGAAACACTGAGGAATTGTACAACATTCCCTGGGCCACCCCCAGATCATCCCTGTCCCCAAACCTAAAGAACCAGACAGAAGCCAGCCCTGGGAAGTAGGCGCTAACCAGCTCACGTTGAGCCAGCCTAGCTAAAACAACCACAGCTGCTCAGCGTGTGAGACCGGCCGGTCGTTTTGTGGAGAAATCTGGTCAGGCTCTAGGTTTGTTCTGATGAAAGCTGAAAACATCAACTATGAGCCATTTTCTCCTAAATTAACTCATTATGTAAAACCACGTTAAAAACGGAAAGAGGCAGTCCTGACAACTACCTGTGACAATTCCAACTTTCCATGTGGAAAAGACACTAAATGCTATTTTCCTGAACTCGCTGATAATTATGAGCGGATTTCCTGTTCATGCGGGTTGTCTAAGCTGAGGTGGTGGGGGCGTTCACTTCAAGCCTATTGATTGGAGTCAGTTGAATTAATTAGCACTCAGAGATGGTCTATACTTTTCTCAAATCACCTTAGTTCATCCTTTTATTGACATGATATTCACCTAGTTGGTATAAGAAATTGTAAACTTAGTTCCATACAAGAGAATATTATAATAATTTTGCTGTGCTATGATAAATTTTAAAAGCCCCTCTTTGAATTTCCATGGGATAATGTGGCAGAGTGAGAACTCTCTTTATCTGAAACAGCATTGTGAGGGAGATGAATGGCAGACAATACATTTGAATCACCCAGATAAACCTGTTGAAAACATTAAGTTAAAAGAAGCATTTCTATTAAGCCCTTATCATAACATTGGACCTTCCATTTCCCCTCCTCAAAAAAAAAAAAAAATCCAGATAAGAAAATGTTTGGAGTTTGGATGTAAATTTATGTTCCTGCACTTTTCAAATTTACTAATATATTTGCATGTAAAAAAAAAAAAAAGAACCAAATGTATGGTTCTAGTAAGGACTGGAAAAGCAAAGTCCGTGCTCTGCTGCTGATCTCTGAAGCACTGTAAACACTTTAATATCTTGCAGTTGTAAAGAGCTGAAGGAAAACAAGAATAAGATCTTTGACACATGAGAATCACATGCAATTCTAATTTTATTGTCAGTAGAGTTGAGCCGGAACACTGCTGCACTCTTGGAGCATGTGATGGCTTGCTGCTCTGTGCTAGGAAGCAGAGTTGAGTGGTGTCACAGACCTTGTGGGCCTTTGAGACTAGTGCGTTTACTATCTGCCTATTCCAGGAGCTTCGCTTTCTCCAAGGTAGACTTAAGCTAGAAGGAGCTGTGGTTAAAATAAAGATGTGAATGGGAGAGGTCATCTGAAGGCTTGAGAAAGAAGGGAAAGCATTAAAAATCTGATCAAGATGGCAAAGTATTACAGGGTGTGATGGTATGTGTGCAAACATCTGTGTTTCAACTGACTGCCACCAAGATCCTTGACCTACAGTCTATGAGATCTGCAGCAGCTGCCAATGCTTGCGGAAAGCCCGCCCTGAGGGTTTGAGACTGCTCTGGAAGGTGCCTGTGAGTATTCTCAAAATAGCTGACCTTCAGATGTCCTTGCTGCCCTCCCACAAGGCAGAGCCCTTTTGGACTTGGACAATGAATTCATGAAGAATTCTTAGTCATCCCAAAAAAGAGACTAATCAGACAACAACCGTGAGCAGTCTGGATGTGAAAGCATTCAACTACTAAAATACGCCATTGACATTGAACAAGGAAGGGGAGCCCTTGATAATTCTAAAGCATCTGACCTAATTAGCATCGCACTTTCGGAAGCCACACTTCTGCTTCACTGAAGTGATTTACCTTTGCACTAAAACTGTTACCAACATGGGCGCAAGGAATTAACCATCATGGGAGCTCTGAAACCATAATTTTTTACAGTCCACTGACTACATCCCTCCCGAAATGAAGCACAGAATTATAGGGGGATGATAGCAGGTATTATTGAGACAGTGCATTTGAGAGCCTTGAAAACTTGCAAAGAACAACATCAGTGCAAAGGACTCTTTCTGCCACCGTCATGAGCATTATTATTGCACTGCAACCTTAAGGGTGAGCGGCTGACACAGTGTGTGCCCTCTGTCTGAGCTCTGAGCATTTGGAGTTATGATTAGTGTAGATGCAGCAACACAGAACCTCCAACCTGGAACTTATTAACCTTACTAATGTGTTTGACCTAAAACAGTGTTCACAGTTAAAGCAATGAAGTTCTTTGTAACAAACAGTGGGTGTCCTGACATGAGAGATGGGTATGCTTAGATTAGCCCAGGGAATCCAGGAGACAACAACCATTCTTGTGGCTTCTTTTTGGAAGCAATCATGCTCTCAGCAGGAGATGGAGGAAGGAGCTGGGGTTCCACCTTGCCTCATCTTGCAATTGCAGCATGTAAGGATCCACAGCTCACTGAAGGGAAGTGGTTTTCTAGCAAAAGAGACCAACATAAACTCCCAAGACCAATTATATTCCAAAAGATCAGTGGCAAAGATAACAGATTGGGTCTTTCTTGGAGGACAGAGAAAGAGGGGGTAGGGAGGGGAGAAAGGGAGAGAGAGAGAGAGAGAGAGGTTGCCAATCCAAAAATCTTAAGTGGGATGGCCTCAAATTAAAAAGTTTCTGCACAACAAATAAATGAGAGGGTAATGAGGAACCTACAGAGTGGTAGAAAATCTTTGCTAGTTTTTCTTTTAATAGAGAACTAATATCCAGAATATATAAACAACAACAACAACAAATCCCAAACCGAACAACCTAATCAATAAAGAGCAAGTAAACTGAGCAGACATTTCTCAAAAGAAGAGATAGAAATCACCAGCAAACATAGGAAAAAATGTTCAACATCTTTAGCAGTTAGGGAAATGCAAATCAAAATTGCATTAAGATTTCCACCCCATCAAGAATACAAACGATAATAAATGTGAGGGAGGATAGGAGTAAAAGGAACAATTTTACACTGTTGGTGGGGTTGTAAATTAGCACAACCACTCTGGAAATCCTTGTGGAAATTCCTCAGAGTACTAGGAATGGAATCACTGTATGACCCAATGTTTTAGTCAGCTTTTTTGTTGCTGTGACCAAAAGACTTGACAAGAACAATTGCAGGAGAACAAGTTTATTTGGGGGATCACAGTTTCAGAGCTCTCAGTGCATAGATGGACGATTCCATTCCTTGGGACAGAACATCGGGGTGGAAGAATGTTCCAGCAGAAAGCAGCTGGGAGCAAGGCACCAGGAAGCAGAGAGAGAGAGAACTCCGCTTAAAAAGGACAAGATATAAACCGCAAAGTCACACCCCCAGGGACCCATCTCCCCCAGCCACACCCTGCCTGCCTGCAGTTACCACCCAGGTAATTCCCATAGGGGAATTACCATGAGATTAGGACTCTCAGAGCGCAGTTTCTCCACCCCTGAATTTTCTTGCATTGTCTCACACATAAGTTTTCAGGGGGCACCTTATATCTAAACTGTAATATCCAGCTGTACCACACCTTGGTATTTATCCTAAAGAATTAAATTCATACATGCACACATGTATACCCATGTTCATAGCAGCACAATTCACAACAGCCAAACTATGTAACCAACCTAGGTGTTCAACAGTACACTAATGGATAAAGAAAATGTGGTATATACACACAAATGGCATCTATTCAACTGCAAGGAATAGTGAAATAATGCCATTTTGGGAAAATGGATGGAACTTGAGAGCATTATTTTAAGCAAAGAAAACCAATCTCAGAAGGACAAGGGTTATTATTCTCTATCATATAAGAAAGTTAGAGAGAAAAAAGTTAAAAAATAGTGTGGGGAAGATCTCATGAAAATAAAAGGAAGAAAAGTAGAATAGAGATGAGGGGGATTGAGAGGAAGAATAGAGGAGACAAGGGGTTGGGAGGAAGAGAGAGAAAGGGGAGGTGCTGGGGAACAAAGTTGATCAAATTATGTTACATTGTGTACTTGTACAAACATGAAGCAATATTCCACTATTACCTATAATTATAATGCACCAATAATAATAAATAGATACATTTTCCTTATTGATTCAACAAAGTCTTTCACTTAGCTTGAAAAGGAAGACCACCTGTCCTCCCAGAGGCAGGTCCAGCATCCTCTTGTCTCTTGCTCAGAAGCAAAGGGAACACACCCATCCTCTCTGTGTTTCCACCGGTCTTCCCCATCTTCATTCTGTCTTTCCACTGGGTAATGACTCCTCATCCATTGGTTCATAAACATAGTCAAGCCTCTCTTATAAAGGAAAGTAAAATGATCTTTTCCAAACTACTTATTCTTCTACAGATGTTGGCCTCTCTTCTCCTTTACGGTCAGATTTCCTTTCCACCCCCCAAAAACCTGCAATCTTTTTGGAGAAAGTAATCTATAATGACTTCTCTACTTGCCAACTTTTGATATCTCTATTTCAGCTCAACTGTTTTTATAATTGTTTGTGAGTATTTTAATCTTGAAAACTTGGTGTATTTTGTCAATGACCTTTTCTGCATTGTGGAAATGATCACGTGACATTTGTTGCTTATTTTCTTACTATGGTGGATCATAATCATTGATATTCAAATGTTAAACCAAACTTGCATTCATGCACTAATCACACCTGGTTACTGTATATGATTTCTTTTTCTTAATTTTACTGGATTCAGTTTGCTGGTATTTTATATCTGAGTTCTTAAGAAATACTGGTCCATAGATGTCTTTTCTTGTGATGCTTTTGGTTTTGTTACTGTGTTGGGGGCTTCCAAGACCACCCTCAGGTTTAATGATTTGCTAAAAAGAATTTCACAACCTGGAAAAGCTGTGAGTGTTTTTTGTTATACCAAAAGAGAAATCAAAAGAAAAAGTACGCAGGACTGAGCCAGGAGAACCCAGAGACCATCTTCCAACCATGTCTTTCTGTGGAGTCACATAGACAGTACTTAATACTCCCAGAAATGACATATGACAGTATTTCGAGGAGCACCCAGGAGGCTGACCTTAGCTACTCAGTGCCCAGCCCCTCCTCACCTCCCACCAGAAGTCAAACTGAGAAGCATAGTTCAAGGACCCTGAAACTCCAATTAGGAATTCCCCACAAATCATACTGTGAACAGAAACTTTTGTCACAGCATAACTTCACAGGCAGGGCATTCCGAGGGCTCGGAGTCACCCTCTAGAGCTACCAAGGGCCAGTCCTTTCTTTGAAACCTATATAGCTAGATACCCAGCCTGCGGCTTTAGCTCTCATGATGCAGCTACTTCTTCCTGCTTGGAAATGCTATCTTTTCTTAGCTACCGGGGTGCCGCATGACCTTTGACCTATTTTAGAATTTCTCAACGCTCTCTGTCATCTTTTCAATCACATCCATGAAATGCTAGCGGTGATCTGCGTTTTGCACTGTGCTCTTGTCTCCTCATTCTGCAAAGTCCCAGGACTGAGCAGCACGGCTGCTTTCTTCACATCTCACTGTCATCTCCAGCCCACTTGCGTCTCTGAGCACATAGGTTCAACACCGTCAGCATGCGACCAGCACATTCAAAGCTCACCTTCTCAAGTGCCTAAAACACAACACATTCTAAACTGAACTCAAGGGGACACCACGAAGACATGTTCCTTGACCTCTGCTATGTTTATTGATGAAGGGTAGCCACGATCACTGAGTTTTTTGAAACAGAAATCCTGATGTTAGCAAGGTTGAAATTAACTGTCCTTACTTACATATACAGTGTCTTATGCCTGGTAGTTGATGGATTTATGTTCAATTCTCACTCTAACTTCTAGTTAAAGACATCACAAACCTTTGAAGAGATTGCCAGCAGCTAGTAATCCTTATCCTGGTCAAGGTCTCAGGTAACCTAACCTCCAAAACGCTGCCAGAGAAATCTTTCCAAAACGCAGGAACAGCAATGCTTCTCCAGCTGCACCCCAACCTTGGCTTAACACTCAGGGCGCTCT